>JALPQI010010014.1:0-45223 GCA_025490895.1 Thaumatotibia leucotreta | reverse complement strand
CTGCTAGGGGGTAAAAAAGCTGGTTTTCATAACCACGTTTGTCTTACTTTCAATATTACTTCAGTAAAGTTTGCAGTTCGTTTTGAATGAATATTATGTTATGTACCTGAGTAACAAAAGAAAGTCCCAAAATAATTCGTCCAAGTTTTCATTTTCTTATTGACTGCTGCTATTATTTTGCACACAACTGTATATTATCAAGTGTCCTCCTTTGCATTAGATTTGTAACCCAGACCCATCAACGTTCATTGAAGTTTTATGTTAAATAAGCTACTAATTATACATTAAATAAAATCAATTTGTCATTTTACAGTTGGAAATTATCAGTTCAGTGGAGAGAAATTAAAGTCAATGCTAAACTGAAGCCTCGTCTTCCAGCATATTTTCTGAAGAAGCCATTAGCGGAAATGAACCAACAAGATGACTAGGCAGGACCATCTACTGCAAATGCGAAGCCTATACCATTTTTACTGCATCATGTGGTATATCTTGCTGCCCTACTGTTATTAACAAAAAAGTTCAAACTCAGATATCAACAAAAGAAAAAGGAATAAATTGTACACTTTTAAAGAAAAGAGCCAAAAAACGCAAATTTGATGAAATAACCTGTTCAACTGACATAAGCTGCAATCCATCTCCAGTTCCATCAGTCGTCGGTAGCACTTATTAATTACTTGAAGACGATACCCCAAGTAGTTGTACACCAACTCGGAGAGAGAAAAATAATCACATAGGGAGGGATTGATTGCTGAATGTTATCAAGAAAAAACTAATTCAATATCTAGGCTTACCCAATACCATCATATCCAAAATGTGAGGATACTATTAAACATAAGTTTACGTGATTAAAGCCAGTTTGTCGTTAAAATATGAGTGATAATCGTGAAAGTTTAACCCTTAAATACATAGTGATGTATATATGCATCGTGTATTCTTGACTCTATTGACAGCATGTCAGAATTCAAATTTGAATAAAACTTTGTCAAGGTCATGCATTTAAGGGTTAAATCGACATAATGGTGGTGTAACTACTGGGAAAAATGATGTACACCAGAGCAATAATAACTGGTCTATAAATAATAGCTATTTATATCTATTGTTTTTATTACTCTTTAGTGTATTATTTTATTACCATCTACATTTTATTGTTCATACAGGATCTCTCTATTTCATCTAAGTGTGCTACTGGTAGCATCCTCCTCTACTTGGTTATTTGGAGCCTAGTTTTTTGTTAACACAGAATAAATATACCTACTTTCAACGCATTTGCTGCCACCGACGCACATGTGCGTCAATCTTCATATAAAAAAGGGGGGGATGACAGCAAATGTGTTAAAGTCCTAAAATTGGAGTTAGTATATTTACCCAGCAATAGACTTAAAAATAAAACAAAATACAATTTAAAAACGAGTTTTATTCATTATAAAGGGTTTAGCAGCCTTACCGAACAAGAGGTGCCTTTCCCCACGGATGAGGTCAATATTTTAGGTGGTGTACTAGCAGGCCCTAAGAATACTCCATGCTTAATATCAGCTCTAGCTCTTCTTTTGTTTTAGAGTTATTCAAGATAATGTAAAATATACAGGGTGCCGTTGAAAGTGGCATATTTCGTAAACTGTTCAAGTTACATCAACCAAACAAAATTGTGTTTGATAATAATAAAATAAACTACAAAATGCATATTTTTAATCTGCATCTTGTCCTTATTTTTCATAATAAAAAAAGGGTTCTTGTTTTTTTTTACATATTTTTTTTATTTCACGCGGAGGTACACCTACAAAAAAAATATGCAAACATAGCCACTAATGTTCACTACATACATAAATTAAGATATTTCCATAAATCATCGTGCGTCATGCCAAAAAAAAAACTATTCCAGAAGTAGTCGTTACTGGCATACAAATAAAGTACTAGTACAGTGTGAACATAAGGGTGTAGGTACACAATCTCTTTTTCATCACACTTGCTGCCTAAGCGCGCCATTGCTTGCACGCGCTGCGGGAGTAATAGAAAAGTGAAATTCCCTAGGGAGTAATAGAAATGTCAGTACGTCATTTAATAATGTTATGTCTTAAAACTTATTTTTTTGTCGGCAAGTGTGATGAAAAATATTGTATGCATCACGGTCGGTAAGCGGAATACTAACTCGAGTCATAAAAGCCCTCCGCCTAACGGCGTCGGGCTTCTAACACTCTCATTAGTACTTTTAATAATATAAACGGAACTATCTCTTTAAATGAGTTGATGTAGAAAACAATTAGCCTTTTCTAATCTTTTATTATTTCAAACAGTGGACCTGTGCATAAGCGACAGTACAGGGTGTTTGGTAGAGGGTTGGACAAAAAAAAAAACAGCGAAGAGGTGGGGCCATATGCTACTTACTTAGACCTATAAATCTGGCCTAGGCCCCAAGGTTCAGGAAAACATAATGGTGGTGTAACTACTGGGAAAAATGATGTACACCAGAGCAATAATAACTGGTCTATAAATAATAGCTATTTATATCTATTGTTTTTATTACTCTTTAGTGTATTATTTTATTACCATCTACATTTTATTGTTCATACAGGATCTCTCTATTTCATCTAAGTGTGCTACTGGTAGCATCCTCCTCTACTTGGTTATTTGGAGCCTAGTTTTTTGTTAACACAGAATAAATATACCTACTTTCAACGCATTTGCTGCCACCGACGCACATGTGCGTCAATCTTCATATAAAAAAGGGGGGGGGTGACAGCAAATGTGTTAAAGTCCTAAAATTGGAGTTAGTATATTTACCCAGCAATAGACTTAAAAATAAAACAAAATACAATTTAAAAACGAGTTTTATTCATTATAAAGGGTTTAGCAGCCTTACCGAACAAGAGGTGCCTTTCCCCACGGATGAGGTCAATATTTTAGGTGGTGTACTAGCAGGCCCTAAGAATACTCCATGCTTAATATCAGCTCTAGATCTTCTTTTGTTTTAGAGTTATTCAAGATAATGTAAAATATACAGGGTGCCGTTGAAAGTGGCATATTTCGTAAACTGTTCAAGTTACATCAACCAAACAAAATTGTGTTTGATAATAATAAAATAAACTACAAAATGCATATTTTTAATCTGCATCTTGTCCTTATTTTTCATAATAAAAAAAGGGTTCTTGTTTTTGTTTCCATATTTTTTTTATTTCACGCGGAGGTACACCTACAAAAAAAATATGCAAACAGCCACTAATGTCCACTACATACATAAATTAAGATATTTCCATAAATCATCGTGCGTCATGCCAAAAAAAAAAAACTATTCCAGAAGTAGTCGTTACTGGCATACATATAAAGTACTAGTACAGTGTGAACATAAGGGTGTAGGTACACAATCTCTTTTTCATCACACTTGCTGCCTAAGCGCGCCATTGCTTGCACGCGCTGCGGGAGTAATAGAAAAGTGAAATTCCCTAGGGAGTAATAGAAATGTCAGTACGTCATTTAATAATGTTATGTCTTAAATCTTATTTTTCTGTCGGCAAGTGTGATGAAAAATATTGTATGCATCACGGTCGGTAAGCGGAATACTAACTCGAGTCATAAAAGCCCTCCGCCTAACGGCGTCGGGCTTCTAACACTCTCATTAGTACTTCCGTACTTACATCCCTTGATGCACAATGTACTATTAATAAACCTATTTAGAATAATCGACGACGAAATGTCAAAACTGAGTCGATTGCTTAATAATTTATAATTAATAATATAAACGGAACTATCTCTTTAAATGAGTTGATGTAGAAAACAATTAGCCTTTTCTAATCTTTTATTTTTTTTTTTTTTGTCAGCCTCCGTAGCCTAGTTGGTAGTGACCCTGCCTACGAAGCTGGAGGTTCCGGGTTCGAATCCCGGCGAGGGCATTCTTTGTGTATTTATTTATCACAAATGTTTGTTCCTTGGTCATGGCTGTCTATGTATTTAAGTATCTACATGTATCTATCTATTATATATTTATCGTCGCCTGGTACCCACATCACAAGCCTTAATTGAGCTTACCGTGGGACTAGGTCGATTTGTGTAAGATGTCCCAAGATATTTATTTATTTATTTATTTATTTATTTATTTATTATTTCAAACAGTGGACCTGTGCATAAGCGACAGTACAGGGTGTTTGGTAGAGGGTTGGACAAAAAAAAACAGCGAAGAGGTGGGGCCATATGCTACTTACTTAGACCTATAAATCTGGCCTAGGACCCAAGGTTCAGGAAAAATAAAATTATTTCAGAACTTCCATAAAAATGCCGATATGCCCCACTAAAAGTCAAATAACTTATAAAAATGCGGATGTATGTATCATTTTTTATTGTTATTCGTATCAGGAGTGTTGTTCTGTAGTGTTAAAACGGATACTTCATGTAAATCATGTTGGAAAAAAGAATTGCAACCTTTTCAAGTTTGTGAAGCTTGTAAAAAAACGACTAATGTCTAACTTTACACGTAATTAAAAAAAAATCAGGAGTCATCGATCAGTTCCAACATCAGGATAACATCCTCAGTTTATGCTCTTTCCAATGATGTGCTACTTGTATCATTTTTTATTAAATAACAAGATTAATTTGCTATTTGTAGCTGAACACTCGCAAAAAATCTACATACGGACCAATTAAACAAAATCACCACGTGAACAAGATCAAATGCGTTTGGGGTTCCCAAAGCAGGTAAAATTGCTGTCTCACTCTTACTTATTTAAACATCTATCTTTCTCTTTCATTCGTGTTACCTGCTCGGCAGAGATGGTATGTCTTCTGATCAAGACAAACCGCGTTTTTGGTCTTAACTTAAGTTTGTGAAAGGTGAGTACCTACCTTATGTTGTACTTTAAATTATCAAAAGAATAAGACATTAATTTCACGAAAACATCTCCAGTTGGTGCCCTTTCCAACGAGTTGTTACATGTACAAAGGCGGTAAATAAAAAAAAAGTTAATTTATTTTATCATTTAATTTAAAAGATGTTCGAACTGCTGCCCACCCGTAGGCATCGCTTCCGTATTTCCACTGTCGTAGTTCTGAGCAGCATTTCTTCTCTCATAGTGGCAAAAGCCGCATTAATGCGTTCCACTAACACTTCTCTATTAGGTATTTCTACTTCGTATACCAAGGTCTTGGCCCGGCCCCAGACGTAAAAGTCCAACGGTGTAAGGTCAGGGGATCGCGGGGGCCAGGGGATGGGGCCACCCCGACCAATCCATGAGTTAGGAAAGGCATTGTTCAAATGCTCCCTGACATCTAATCGCCAATGTGCAGGGCAACCGTCTTGTTGAAACACAATTGGTCTGTCTTCGTCAAGCACCTCAGCTAACTATTCCGGTAAATCATTTTGTAGAAATGCCAAATAATTTTCCCCGTTGAGATTATCGGGTAAAAAATGCGGACCGATTAACCTATATTTCCAATTACTCCTGCCCAAACGTTTACGCTGAATCTTCGTTGGAAAGCTCGTTGTCTTTTTAGATGTGGATTCTGCTCTTTCGGCGCCCAGTGGTGTGCATTGTGATAGTTCACGATCCCTTCTCTGTCGAATTTAGACTCGTCCGTCCACAGAATACTCCGCAAAAAGTTTCCATCTTCTACATCTGTGTGTAGCAGTAGACGGCAAAATTCGATACGGTTCCCATAATCCGTTTCCTCTAGGCCTGGAACAAACAAAATACGATTATGTACCTAGTAGTAGTTACATACCGGTAATTTGCAAAATGAGAGAGCGGTAATTATTCTTAATGAAATTTGAAATGGCATTAATTGAAAATTATTTGAATAATAAGTTGATGGCTATTTTCTAATAAGAACAGAAGAGGTAAAAGATAGTAAAACAAAATGGTACAAACAATTACCTTGAACTGGGGTGTAGTGAAAAGCATGCTTTCCATCTGCCTGCAGAACTGATCACACCTTCCAGATGCTTAATCCAAGCATCGCAGCCACACCTCTAATACTCCTGGTAGGGTCGTCTTCAAACATCTGGAGAATCTCTACATCGACAGCTACATTATGTTGTACGCCATTTACACGAGGTTCGCGTAAATTTAAATTCCCGGTCTCTCGCAAACGCCGGTAAGTATTCCCAAACGTTTGGTGAGTGGGTACACGTCTGTTGGGATACAGCTCTCGATAGATCCTTTGCGCTTCACGCCCGTTGGAATTAGCGCGTCCATAGGCCAACAACATATCGGCGTATTCTTCGTTTGTAAAAGCAGCCATAACAATTTCACAAACTTAACGAAAAAACAAACTTAATGGAAAAACAATAAACAAAACAGAATGAACGGAAGCAAATGGTAACGTTACGGACACGTAAGATCGCAGAGGCAGTTAAGTCTCGACAACAAGACAAAGGGATCAGAAAACATACCATCCCTGCCTAGCAGACGACACGAATGAAAGAGAAAGAAAGATATTTTAACAAAGTAAGAGCAAGACAACAATTTTACCTGATTTGGGCACCCAAAACGCGTTTGATCCTGTTCACCTGGTGATTTTGTTTAATTGGTCCGTATGTAGATTTTTTGCGAGTGTTCAGATACAAATAGCAAATTAATCTTGTTATTTAATAAAAAATGATACAAGTAGCATATCATTGGAAAGAGCATAAACTGAGGATGTTATCCTGATGTTGGAACTGATCGATGACTCCTGATTTTTTTTTTACTTACGTGTAAAGTTAGACATTAGTCGTTTTTTTACAAGCTTCACAAACTTGAAAAGGTGGCAATTCTTTTTTCCAACATGATTTACATGAAGTATCCGTTTTAACACTACAGAACAACACTCCTGATACGAATAATAATAAAAAATGATACATACATCCGCATTTTTATAAGTTATTTGACTTTTAGTGGGGCAAATCGGCATTTTTATGGAAGTTCTGAAATAATTTTATTTTTCCTGAACCTTGGGGCCTAGGCCAGATTTATAGGGCTAAGTAAGTAGCATATGGCCCCACCTCTTCGCTGTTTTTTTTTTGTCCAACCCTCTACCAAACACCCTACAGCTAAAAGCTGGAATTGACTATTTACAAATCTAAAGCATCTTTTGCCATATTTACATACACCATACATTGAAATACATTCGTCCGGTAAATATCGACATCTTCCAAAGTTTCGAAGAAAAGGTCCGATTGTATACTATCTGTCAAATGTTATCAACAATACAATACAATAACTCTTTATAGCACCTCAAAGACAAATACAAAACAAATAACAAAAATACATGTTTGAAAGAGGTAAACAAAAGGCGGCCTTATCGCTAAAGAGCGATGAGGAATGTAAAAATAAACACAAAATACGAATAGGTATTTTATATATATATATATATAGATACACATATCAACGTTTGATATATCACCGTCGATTATTCTACAGAGGTTTATTAGAAGAGATTGTGTACCTACACACTAACTTATGTTCACACTGCACTCATGCACTGGTACTTTATTTGTATGCCAGTAACGACTACTTCTGGAATAGTTATCTTTTTTGGCATGACGCACGACGATTAATGGAAATATCTTAATTTATGTATATAGTGGACATTAGTGGCTATGTTTGCATATTTTTCTTGTAGGTGTACCTCCGCGTGAAATAAAAAAAATATGGAAAAAAAAACAAAAACCCTTTTTTTATTATGAAAAATAAGGACAAGATGCAGATTAAAAATATGCATTTTGTAATTTATTTTATTGTTATCAAACACAATTTTATTTGGTTGATCTAACTTGAACAGTTTACGAAATATGCCACTTTCAACGGCACCCTGTATATTTTACATTATCTTGAATAACTCTAAAACAAAAGAAGATCTAGAGTTGATATTAAGCATGGAGTATTCTTAGGGCCTGCTAGTACACCACCTAAAATATTGACCTCATCCGTGGGGAAAGGCACCTCTTGTTCGGTAAGGCTGCTAAACCCTTTAACAGAATATCTTGGGGTCAGGTTCATTATTTAATAGTACACCACCTAAAATATTGACCTCATCCGTGGGGAAAGGCACCTCTTGTTCGGTAAGGCTGCTAAACCCTTTAACAGAATATCTTGGGGTCAGGTTCATTATTTAATACTTTCTAAAATTGTTTTAAAAATGTTCTCTTTCCAAAACTTTTCTGCTGATAATATTTGTTTATCAGCATAATCTTTATCATAGTTCACCAAGTACTTTTATAATTTGTTATTGCTTTCAAATAGTGGGTCGGCAAGACAGAACAATAATTTTGTCATGTTTGTAGCATTCATCTGCATTTATACCTGCGCTCTCAATTTCTCACAAACATTATTTTTCTTCACATAATTTAATATGTTCTTTTTTGTAGTAGGGCATTTTATTTCTACAACAAATTCTGATGTAATGCCATCTGGTGAAGCTCCTATTATGGGTGTAATTAAAGAGAATCCAGCTGAACAAATTTCTACATTCAACTCAGTTTCTAGTTTTTGCACCTCGTTATCCGGCCAAATTAAATTTATAGTTAGATTGCGTGAAGTCTAGCATCATAGCCGTGTCAACAAATGTCGAGTTAGTGCTACAAGCTTGCACAAATCCGTCTTCATTTTCGATGTCCGTGTTGAATGCCAAGTTATCGAATCGTACAATTTTCTTTTATTGATGTTACCGTTGAAAGATGCAACAGAATCCGTATGAAAAGCCAGGTTGTTGAATAAATCAGTTGAAATGAAGTTGAAATTATTAAAAAAACGATAAATTGAAAAAAGAGACCGCGAGCAGACTTAAACACAGAACTGTTAGAACTATCAAAACTGGCGGCCAGCCTTCTGGGCACACTGCCCATTGGCAGCGATTTGGGCGAGATTTTTTATTTGTAGGTTCTTTTAATTTATATGTATTTTTTTATATTACTGATTATTTTATGTAAGTATTGTTAAATGAATTGTGTAATTGAATGTACATTGACGTTGTTACATTTGTGAAAACCGGAAACATATTTTACTTTTAAAGATAATGTAATTTTTTATCTTATACAGCCATAGTAATGACGTCATGCTTCCGGTTTCCTCTTTTTTGCGATTTTCTATTAAATAACAGAGAAATAAAATAAATTAAGTACCGGATTACATTCAGGAAGCATATTTACCGAAATGGTTTTCGATTAAGCCCACCTTAAAGATTTTGAAATATTGTCAATTGAAAGGTTCCATTCAACTGTACTGGAACATATTAGAATCATAAACAAAAACCAGTTAGAACTTACAACTAATGAATTCATTGTCTATGTAATTATTGGCTACAATAAGGGCGTTTGTGCACTACAATGACTTTTACTGTCCGGCAGACTGAGTTTTCATGGTCCGATATGGCATGAAAAAAACGAATGATTGGCTTGTGCACTTGTCCGTCTTTTTACTCGGAGGTGCGGCATAGTAGCATGAAAAAAACGGATGATTGGCTTGTAAAATCGGACTATCGGGGACGGTAAAAGTCAGTGCAATTCCGGACGCAGTGCACAAGCATTAACACGGTTTTCATAGCTGTCATCTCGGATCGGAAAAATACTGTCCGGAATGGGGAAAAGTAAAATGTCGGACGGTAAAATTACGTATAGTACATAAGCTACTATATACATACATTTACATTTAATGGCGTGGCATATCGGACCGTAAAAAACCGGACTACCGGACGGTAAAAGTCATTGTAGTGCACAAACGCCCTAACAGTATCCATTCAGCAACCAAGAAAAAACCTATCGAAATCATTAACGGGCATTTTAACGACCATGATCCATTTGACATTAATATCGAAGACGTTTATCTATTTTTATAGATAAACGTCTTCGATTACGTTAATAAGCATAAAGACGTGACTAAAGAGTTAGATGGGTAACTCCGGAGTGAGTGATATGAAAGATATATATAATATCTCTCCATATTCTCTAATCACTGTTCATATCCTTCCAAATCGGACTATATCCGTATATCAGTACATCCGTAGGTTACAGCTTCTACTCGCGCCCGTGGTCGCATTATAATAGCAGAGCGAGAGTTATTACTGTCGCGATCACACTAATGCCAAGTGTGCATCGCTGTCTCGCTCTACCGAAATGGCGCGAATCTACGCCCGCCCGCGCAAACAAGCGTTCGGCCTTGTGCAGACGACATCGTATTTAAACCGAATAATGTGTGATAGTTTTGAGTTATAAGGTCACAGCACACATATCGACTCGGAAAGGGATCGTCACCACCTCGCCTTTCCCCTTGCCGTCAAACAGGCGTCCACGTAACGTAAGCGGAGAAGAAGCTCCGGCACGTCGACTCGGCCACGGCTAGGCGACGCTGCGCTTACGGCTCGCCGACGTACGGTTGACGAACAGGTGGCACCAATTCAATCATTTTGAATCCGAACGTGAAGTGTAGCGCACGGTTATGTCTCGGTTCACACTAAGCGAGCTAGCTATCATAGCCATAGCACTATATGAAGAGGAAAAAGAAAATAGAAAGAAACGAAGAAAAAGAATATGGGTACACAATATGAATAGAGCCAGGAGAACTGAAGGGGAATTTCGTACAATTATTAATCATTTGATAGATGATGAAGAGAAATTTTATATATATTTTCATATGCCAAAATATCTATTTTATAACATACTGCAGTCTATAGAAGAAAGTATAAAGAAGAAGAACACAACATTCAGGGAAACGATTTCAACCGAAGAAAGATTGGCTGTTACATTGAGGTATGTTAAATAAGTCATTTTCTAGGTTTTTAAATCCGATTAGCGATATTGGGTTCTTTAAGTTTTTTGAAGTGCTTAATATTACATTTTAAACGAATAAATCTCATTATTCGAAGCTTAAAACTATAATCAGATTTTTATTTAGATATACTATTGCATATCCTTTCGCCTAGTTACGTCCCTGTCCAACACTAGCAAAAAAAATGTAATCAGAGTTTTTAGCTTGAAACTGTCTTAGGTTCGTAAAAAAATACAAAGGGTCGTGAGCAAGACTGTGAGAACGTGTTAAGATGGTCTTTCTGAACAAAGTTTCCTGTGAAACAAACATCGGTGCAAAAGTACTCGTGATTTCCAGTCGCGTTTCATTATTAAGTCAACACATTTGCAAACTCAAACTGTAGTAGTTAAAAAAGGAAAGGTTTTCATATGAGTTCCATAGCAAACCTTGCTCAGAAAGATCATCTTAACACGTTTTTCACAGTTTGGATCCCGACCCTGGAATCGCTCTGTATAATATTTGCCACTCCCAAAAACTTAAGGTACCGATTGTACACAACGAGATATTCAAGTGAAGAACATATTTTAATCAAAAAAGTTTTATTTTAGAATTATGAATACACTTTAGAAACTCTTCGTAAGACAAATAATCAATTGTTTTCTTCTATGTTTGACATATTAAAATCATCAGTGTTGCAGCGCCAGCTTGTGTTTGAATTCTGTTAGAAATATGTAAATCATCAGTGCTTGAAGCGCCAGTATGTGTTTGAATACTGTTTGAAATATTAAAATCATTAGTGCTTGAAGTGCCAGTGTGCGTTTGTATACGACTTGTTGTCGGTACTGATCGGTTCTGATTGCTATTATTATCTAGGGTGTTATAACCTTGAGGCATGTTATAATCAGGTCTTAGAGGAATGTAAGGATTGCCATAACTATAATAGTTTTGTCAATCTGCGATTTCTTTTAACTCCGTTTCGGAAACTGCGTTATATATTTCACTCTTTAAAACCGCTTGGTTATATTCAGAAAACTTTTTTACAGTTGCCGCAATGCTCTTAAAAAATGTATCTATCTCATCATCTTCTTCTTTGTTTTTCCTTTCATCAATTAAATATTTCATTAAAGTATTTGACGCCGAATTTTTTTCAACTTCGCAACTTTTCTTAGATTTTTTTGGAATGTTGCAAATAACTGAAGATGCATAAGGCTTTGGATGCGACGCAAGTGCAGAAGTTTCTTGTTGTTCGTTTGTTGGAGACTGAATTTCGTTTGTTGAGTTCTGTGAGTCATCATTGAAGAAGCTGCTAACATCTGAATGGTCATCATCTCCACTTGCATCTGTTACCGACGAGATCGTATTTCTTTCTTTGTAATGACGTACTAAGAAACTCATTTCATCCTCAAAGGTCCACTTTTTCGTCGTTGTGGCTGCCTGACCACTTATAGTTTTACGTTTCTTGATAGTTCGTCGGTGAGACGCTCTAAGATTCAACCAAGTTTTCTTGCATTGAGATTCTGCAATAAAGTAAATCGTGGTCAACTATGTTAGGATGTTAGGCGTGGGCTTATGTATGTATATGTATATGTGAAAGCATACATATTGTATATATATATATATAATTAATTAAATTTGAGGGTCGAGTCGGGGGCATGGCTGCATGCGCTGCCTTCCCCGTCTTTGGGCACTTTATTGGACAACGATTCCATGAGAATTGCCGTCGCTTTGCGGTTAGGGTGCAAGGTGTGCGAAGCGCATCGTTGCATCTGTGGGGCCATGGTTGAGGAGGATGGACACCATGGCCTTAGTTGTCTGAAGTGCGCGGGGCGGTTTTCAAGGCATCATGCCATCAATGATTTGATTCGCCGGGCTTTGGTGTCGGCTGGCGTGCCCTGCGTTCTGGAGCCTCCAGGGTTGAGCCGGACGGATGGAAAGAGGCCTGATGGTCTCACGTTGGTTCCATGGCAGAAGGGTCGGTGCCTCTTGTGGGACGCAACGTGCGTCAGTACGTTTGCAGCGTCTCACTTGAGTCACACTATTAGATCTGCAGGATCGGCAGCGGAGAATGCGGCCAAACTAAAGCATTCTAAATACTCTGCCTTGGAGCCGACGTACGACTTTGTGCCGGTGGCGGTAGAAACTGCGGGACCTTGGGCTGCGGAGGCAAAGAAATTCATTGGGGACTTGGGTCGACGGCTGAAGGATAGGGGGTGTGATCCTCGTTCCGGATCGTACCTGGTCCAACAGATTTCATTGGCCATTCAACGCGGGAACGCGGCCGGTATAATGGGGACTTTTGGGCCGGGTACGGTTCGGGATGATTTCTTCAGCTAAGTACTGTTATGTTAGCATGTAGATAATATGACGAAGCTTGTTGCGGATCCCATCATTGATGTGTATGAGACGAAGCATGTTGCTGATTTATTTTGCGTTTGTTGCCCTCTGACGAAGCCTGTGTTGCAGATATGTTTCCTTGAATATTTAAGTTATATGTAATAAAATTGTAAAATAATTAATTAAATATACATTTATTGTTACAGGTACCTCGTAACTGGATGTTCATTTAGGACTTTATCATCCAGCTTCCGTTTAGGAGAATCGACTATTCGTTCGATAGTAATAGAGGTTTGCAATGCAATAATAAATATATTAATGCCAATGCATATCCTCAACCAACTACAGAAATATGGCGAAGAATTGAAGAGGGATTTCGAACTAAATGGAATTTTCCAAATTGCATAGGCGCCTTTGTTTGCCACACGTAAATATAATATCACCTCCCAATAGTGGATCGCTGTTTTTTAACTATAAAAAACGATTTTCGATTGTCTTATTAGCTGCAGTTGACTCTGAATATAGGTTTGTTATGGTTGATGTAGGAGCTTACGGCAAAAACAGCGATGGCGGAATATTTTCATCATCTACATTCGGAAAGGCCCTTGAACGAAACACATTAAATGGGCCGATGTCAAAATATACCGTATCATTTTGCCCCCGGCATGTTAGTTATTGTTGGCATATTAATTAATATCTATGACTGATTTTTTTTTTTTTTTTATACCACGTCGGTGGCAAACAAGCATACGGCCCGCCTGATGGAAAGCAGTCACCGTAGCCTATGGGCGCCTGCAACCTCAGGGTGTCACATGCGCGTTGCCGACCCAATAAAAATAACGTTGGCACAACAAAGTGGCTCCACTCCACCTGATCGTAAGTGAAAAGTAGAACCCAAATCGCGGCGGCAACGAACAGGAGACAATCAGTAACCTGTTAGTTGCCACCGCCTTGCTGGCCCGCTAGATGCTGGTAAATACACCGGCTGACCCCGAAACACGGCAAACACGAAGGTAAGTCATTTCACGGGCGTTTACACCGAATGTACGGTGGTAGCCAACCAGGCGGGTACTAGTAAAAATACCCTACCACCGGCTGAGAAGCTGGTTACTCAGTATTTCCCTTAGTCGACTCCTACGACACCCACGGGAAGAGAGGGGCGGTGATTTTTGTATTCTTACTCCGTCACCGCACGGAGACGGAGTAAGAATACAAAAATTTAATTAACTTAAGTTATTTAACTTCGAGTTATTGCACTGAATGTAAAAGCTCGGGATGTCACACTACCTTTGGACAGCATTTTGACAGAACTATCATACAGACTTTCTTTGATAGCCATTAATCCAACAAGGCCTGAACTAAAGGACTTAGAGAACCTGAACTGAAGAACTAAAGGAAGCTATACTTTAGCTGCTGCTGCTGCTGCTTTAGCCGTAGCTTGTGTCCGCGGTTATTAAGTCGTGTTAGTGCTAACATTGTTACTAACTATTTTAACTTATTCAAGTCAAACAAATATCGTATTCCCCTTTATTCATTTTAAATGTTATCAGTAGCTTAAAGGTTACATGACAATGATAGCCTCCTGCGTCCTGCAGCAGAGATTACAAATACTATGTTGACATTGTTGTAAGTATTATGTTGCCTTTTGATACTAATCTTCGATTATTTAATTTAATTTCAGCCAAAGCAAGACTTGCAAAATTATAATTTCAAAGTGGAGAAAAGAGAGCCAAGATTAAAGCCTACAGCCAAACTAAGGAATATAGATTTAAATGTTGCAGATAAAATAGATACAAATAATGAAGTAGTTCAAGAGGTTTGTATGTTATTAAGATTATGCACTATGGGCTCTGTGTGTTGTTCCTCCCCTCAACAATGTAAAAATGTATATTTAGTATTATCGGAACAGGGGATCGATTTTTGAATCTCACCAAATGACAATTCTGACCGAAAGGGGTCATTTTGTTCGGTAGTGTCACGGAAATCACCGAATTCTCTCGCTGAGATTAAAAAATCGTACCCCTGGTCGATCAGGCTATTGGGGATGTCCATAGGAAGACTGTATGGATAATAAAACAACTCAAACAATAACAATACAACAACAACAACAAAACAAACTCAACCATTGAGATGGTTCGTTCAAATGCTCTTTAGTAGGTAACAGTTGGTGACAACTTTCTCATTATATTTTTTAATTTATCACGTTCGAATTTTTCAGGTTGCTAGCGGATCCCAAAATAAACAATGCGAGTTAGCAAGATTGCTGTCAGTTCCGCAACCGCAACTGAATAAACGAAAATATAAAAAGATACTCGTGCCAACTGCATCAACAAGCCCTAATCATACAGTTAAGGTGAGATTGGGTGATGTACTATTTACTTACATAAATTACATATCCATGTATTAGAAAACCAGGAAACTGTATGTAATAAATACTTCTTTGTTATTTTTCAGGTACAAGTTGCGGTTCAGGCTTCTGCAAAAATGGTAGACAAAACTACTAATACGCAATTCAAAGGAAAGAAGTTAAGAAGTCCAGTAAAGACGTACTCAGAAAGATCTGAAACACCATCAGCGCCAGATTCTATATCATTATTCAGTTTAACTTCAGAATCAGAAGCATCGGAACTTGTAACAAGAGAACAACATAATATGAGAAAAATGAATATTGACAAAGTTTACAAGAATCCTAAAATGTATTTAGGATTGCCCTATCAATATATCTGGTTAATTGATTATATAGTCAAAAAATCAACTCTAAAAATTGATCCATTGTGCATCATTGTTACTTTGCTCAAAATAAAACAAAACGACAGTATTGCACGAATAAGTAATGAACTAGAGATATCACGAACAAAACTTTCGACACTCATTTTTCAAGGCATTGAGGCGTTAGCTACTTTCTTTCAAAATTTTATTGTATCACCACCACCTAAGGAAATAAAAAAAAATCTTCCTCTTGCATTTAAAATCAGATATTCAAATGTCGAAATGATCATTGACTGTTTTGAAATTCAGATATCTAAACCTTCCAATCCGCTAAGACAAGCACAATCTTGGTCACAGTATAAGAGTTGTAATACTGTGAAATATCTTATTGGCTGCACTCCCAATGGCTTAGTAAGCTTTATATCTGTAGGTTATGGAGGACGTATTTCCGATAAAGCTTTGGTTGAAAAAAGTGGAGTCCTGGACGTTATGCATGCCAAATCTGCGGTCTTAGCAGATAGGGGGTTCAAGGAAATTGAATGCCAGTTGAACTCTCGCGGGGTGAAGCTTCTTAGACCGCCTAGCGTGTACGCAGGCACTAAACTAACTGCAGCGGAAGTTCAGCAGAGCAAAGTGGTAGCAAGTTTAAGAGTACACGTTGAACGGGTTATTAGACGTGTCAGGGAATATTTAATTTTAAAACCACACTCAGTGGTTAACTATAAATATGTGCCATATCTAGATGAAATTGTTATTATAGCTTGTGGGTTGATAAATTTGCAGGGGGAAATAATAAAGCGTTATTAATAGCAGATTCTTGGTCAAGTCATAATTTATTACTTAACCTTTCCCACGCCAAAGATGTATATATTGGCACCGCAGGTTCACCGCCAAAGACCGATTAATCAGTCGTCGACCACAGGCAACATAGGACCTACATGCACAGGCATAAAGTTTAAATTCAGTTTAAAGTTTAAATTTTGATGACATGGCGTCCGAGTGACAGCTTTTGTGTTTGACATGGCGTCGAAAAGGTTAATAAAATATTTATTTGCTTGTTTAAATAATAAAATTCATGATATTTCAACATGTTTTTTATTTATCTTTTAAACTTTCTAGCTTATGTTCAGTTTTTATCAGCCCGCTTGCAGTTAACTGATGAATGGAGCCGGAAATGTCTATGGCTAAAAAACCTGTGACTGTTTTACTGGAGATTTAAGTATTGGTGCTATGTCTGTGAAATGCTTAGCTATTTATAACTTTTATAAGTAACCAGCTTTTGCCCGCGACTCCGTCCGCGCAGTGTTATAAAAGCTACCTTATGCCCTTTCCCGGGTATGCGGTTTAGGCTTGATGAGGTTGCAGACAGACAGACAGAGTTACTTTCGCATTTATAATATTAGTATGTACAATAGCTTGACAGTCTCCATCAGATATATCGGAGATGCCTTAACAACAGCGGCGTGTTCAGATATTTGTGAGCACCTTGGCCGCTGCGATATATTTGATGGCGACTGCACATTAACATATAAATAAAACACAAATTATATTATCCAACTATTGAACAAATCAAATTATTTTATTAAACTTTTTACGAAAACATCTAAGTTTAACTGGCTATTATTATTTTAACAAGTTATCACCGTTTGGAAGACGGTATATAGTTAACACCAAAAAATAGATGAATCACTTTTGTACTTTGTCACGTACCTGACGCTACAGAGACCTGTATGCTTAGCACATGATTGGCGCGACAGTATCTCGCCGCGAGGTAGTCTATCCGTCCCACTTTAATATTATATATAGCTGCATTACCACTCATTTCTGACATATCCAATTGATCTCCCGGAAGGAGGTATGGTGGGGTATAGTGTTATATACCGTCGTATAGAAAGCGGTCCCTAGGCACCGGGAAAAATCTGACATTTCAGGATTTGCTCCCTGGTCAAAAAATGTTAGACGGCCAGACCAAACTGTGAGACCTAGGTGGGGGGTGCTCGACCAAATGTCATAGGGAACTGCTGACAGTTTTTAAAGCCGCAAAAATTTTTCGAAAAAAAAAAAAAAATTTTGCACCAAATTTTCAAAATGGTCCTTCGAGCCGGATTTTTTTGTGGTAGAATCTCTGAGGGACCTAGATTAAAGAAAAAGTGTTTTTGTGATTCTCGGATCCAAGATGGCCGCCGTAGGGCCCGTCAAAGTTTGTATGGGAACTCTTAAACGGGGGGAGATAGGTGGGGGGTGCTCGACCAAATGTCATAGAGGACCCCGAGAGCCATTCGATGGGCAAAAAATTTTTGCAAAAAAAATTTTTTTTTTTTTTCGAAAAATTTTTTTTCATCCGATCAAGCTGGAAATCGCTGTGCGTGACTTTTGGGCTCTCCAGATTCCGAAAAAAATTTTTTCAGATTTTTTGCACAAAAAAAATTTTGTATGGATTTTTCGAAATAATGGTCCGATCGCGCTGAAATTTGGCATGCGGGCATTATTTGGGCCCAGAAATAATAATCTGAAAAAAAATTTTGAAAAAAATCCAAGATGGCGGCGACCCCGAACAAAAAGTCAAAATCCCAAGTAAGTTAAGCGAGCCCGAAGGGCGAGCTTCAGGCCGGGAGGCCGAAGGCCGACCCCGCGGAGGGCCGAAGGCCCGGAGCTTCACTCCCGGGGCCCATGGGGGTCCCCAACCCCAGTAATTTTGGGCGAGGCCGAAGGCCTCGCTGCAGGAGGGCCGGAACATTACCAGAACCAACATAAATCTAAGTTAAGCGAGCCCGAAGGGCGAGCTTCAGGGTGGGAGGCCGAAGGCCGACCTCGCGGAGGGCCGAAGGCCCGGAGCTTCACCCCGAGGGCTCAAGCGCGACACCTCCAAGTAATTTAAAGCGAGGCCGAAGGCCGAGCTCCGAGCAAATCGAGCTACCAAGCGTTCAACAACCCCAGTATCTTAATAAGCCGAGCCTGAGGGCCGAAGGCCCGATGGCGAGGCGTCAAGCCCGCGAAGGCCGAAGGCCGAGCTCCGCGTAGGGCCGAAGGCCCGGAGCGTCACGATCGAGGTGCTCTCCGCGCGAGCCCGAGGGCCGAAGGCCCGACGGGCGAGCCCACGCGGTGAAACTGCCTTTCCTAACTGTCTTAATAAGCGAACCGGAGGGCCGCAGGCCCGACGGTTCGCTTCGAACCCCAGCGAAGGCCGCAGGCCGAGCTCCGCGTAGGGCCGAAGGCCCGGAGCGTCCCATAGAGGCGCGATAGCCTGCGAGGCCGGAGGCCGAGCTGCGAGAAAACAAAGCTTTTCTACGTATAATAAAATCTGTGTAACTACATAAGCTGAGCCGGAGGGCCGAAGGCCCGAAGGCGAAGCTTCGTAGCCGCGAAGGCCGAAGGCCGAGCTCCGCGTAGGGCCGAAGGCCCGAAGCGTCCAACACAGGCGCGCCAGCTCGCGAGGCCGAAGGCCGCGCTGCAGGAGTCCAACGCATCCATGCTACTCAATGTAAAAGTGTAACATGAAAACGAATCGGAGGGCCGCAGGCCCGACGATTCGGTTCGACAATCTGCGAAGGCCGAAGGCCGAGCTCCGCGTAGGGCCGAAGGCCCGAAGCGTCCAACACAGGTGCGCCAGCTCGCGAGGCCGAAGGCCGAGCTGCATGAGTCCAGAACCCCCATGCTACTCAATGAAAAAGTGTAACATGAAAACGAATCGGAGGGCCGCAGGCCCGACGATTCGTTTCGACAATCCGCGAAGGCCGAAGGCCGAGCTCCGCGTAGGGCCGAAGGCCCGAAGCGTCCCTCAGAGGCGTGACAGCTCGCGAGGCCGAAGGCCGAGCTGCAGGAGTCCAAGGCATCCATGCTACTCAATGAAAAAGTGTAACATGAAAACGAATCGGAGGGCCGCAGGCCCGACGATTCGTTTCGGCAATCTGCGAAGGCCGAAGGCCGAGCTCCGCGTAGGGCCGAAGGCCCGAAGCGTCCCTCAGAGGCGTGACAGCTCGCGAGGCCGAAGGCCGAGCTGCAGGAGTCCAAGGCATCCATGCTACTCAATGAAAAAGTGTAACATGAAAACGAATCGGAGGGCCGCAGGCCCGACGATTCGTTTCGACAATCTGCGAAGGCCGAAGGCCGAGCTCCGCGTAGGGCCGAAGGCCCGAAGCGTCCCTCAGAGGCTTGACAGCTCGCGAGGCCGAAGGCCGAGCTGCAGGAGTCCAGCTCAAAAGCCCAAAAACTGCGATAAAAGTAGAAAATAATACAAAATCAATAATAAAAAAATTAAAGAAAATAAAAAAAATATCTCCAATACCCCACCCCTCCAGTCGACAAAAAGAGAGGCCCGCGAGGCCCTTGGGCCTCGCGCACAGAGCAAAAAACTAGTTTTTTTATATAGCTAGTGAAGGACGGGACATCTATCTCGCGGCGACATACTGTCGCACCAATCATGTGCTAAGCCAGATGGTTCAAAAGTGATCACTGACAGATTTTTATGAGGAATAGCAAGAAACATAAAAAAAAATCTTCTCATCACATTGACCGTTGAAATCCCGAAAGAGACAAATACGATCTGACGATTTATTTTGTTAAAAAAAAACAACATAGTTGTGCAATGTCCAAAAAATAATTATTGGAAGTAAATGCAGATGTCATTAAGTCCAAACATTAACTGCATCAACACAAGGGAACATTAACTGCATCAACACTGCATGAAGTTGCTCATACAAGAAAACAGATGGGTCATTGGTGCAACATATACTAGGTGGGCACAAGGTTTGATTTCGAACTTATTGTTTACTCACTTTCACTTAGAGCACTTCTTAACAGCTTAGGAAATACATATCGGTCCCAAAAAGTCTCTGCAAGTTGGCTTACTTTATTTATGTAATCTGCATCGAAATCTTCCCAGAGTAAATGAATTTTCTTTGTTGTCTCAAAACATGGGTCTGCTACGCAGAAAAGCCCTTTTGTTTTGCCACACGCCAGCATTTGGCACTGAATTTGCGATTTAAATTTGTTTTGTATTTTATTATTTTTTATATATGTTTGCACTGTTTTTTTTTGAACTGGGACATTTAATTTCAATGACAAAGTCATCGGCTACCCCGTCCGGTGAAGCCCCCAGTATCCCATTCACACACACAAAGCCTGATTTATTGATGTTAACTTTTATTTTATTTTCTATTTCCTTGAGAACTTCATTTTCTAGGTTCTTGCCTCTCCGTATTTGCAATGTCTCTGGAACCTTATACCCACCTAGTATTTGTTGCACAAGGCACCCATCTGATTTACAGTGAGCAGCTTCATGCAGTTTCGATGCAGTTAATCTCCCTTGCCTTATGTAGTGCCAATACTTACTGTCATTTTGTTCTTTCGTTTTTTCATTGATGGATTTTATGACATCTGCATTAATAATTTCTTGTAAATATTTCTTGAACATTGCACAACTATGATCGGTATATTTTTCAACAAAGGAAATCATCAGATCAAATATATTAAAACTTGCCTCTTTTGGGATTTCAGTGGCAAATGTGACTATAAGAGAATCTTTTATTCCTCTTGTTAGGCATTCCTGATAAAAATCAGTCAATATTGACGGATCTTTAGGTGCCAGGGTTGGTTTTTTTGTTTTTGGAAAAATGTCCTTGCTCGTACAGTTTTCAGCTCGGGCCGTCGATAAAGAAGGCTTGTTCCAAAAGCATTCCACTGATGTTGGTGGCGGTTGGGAACTCTTTTTCTCCAACCAGAAGAGAAGCAATAATGAGTGCTTACAGCCACCTAAAACAAAAAAAATACTTGAGTGTTTTAGTATTATATAGTAATTTGTTATATTAATGTAGAGAAATATTTATTTATGTATCTCACCTGCAGAAGCAGGACATTCTTTAGCTTCACATGTTGCAGAGTTAATAACACCATTTTTTTCATCTATAACGCAACTCACTGTATATGGCTTATTATTCACTCTGTGCTCAGGCACAACTCTTGCCTTGACTGTGCACTCTGTGCCAGTTCTTGCAATTTGCACGTAGCCTATTGCTGAGCTTAAGTATGAGTCTCGTGACGACCTAAAATATTAAAAACATGTTTTGATTAATCAATGCTGAAAGTAGAAAAAAAAATAACAAATCCACATATTTGCTTTTGGTGGGACCAGTATAGGGGTGCCATAAGTTTGGGGACGTCTACGGGGACTGATGACTGACCAACTAGCGTACAATTAAAAAACCACCTGGGTCTTTTTCAGTCTGATACTCTAGTCTAGTCCACTAAAATCTGGCAAACAAGCTAGCCAGTAGAAAGAGGCGGCAAATTACAATTTGAAAAATGTGGGTGCGAAGTGCAAAGTTTCTATTTCCCATTTTAAATTTCGCCTTTTTTGTTCTACTGGCAGACTGAGTTTCTAGAGTATATTATGAAACCAGAATAATTTGCTACTCGGCCGGGACATCTCCCGGTATACCAAGACTAATAGCATCCCTAGACCAGTGCCTAATTAATCGTTTGCAACAGCTTCATAAAATCGTTTAATACTCACATAAGTGTTTTTGCTCCCCTGATCTCGGCCAAGTTGTGATTTGGACTTGACGCCATATACTCCAGTATACTAACGTTGTCCAATTTTGGAATGTTTCTGGAGTCGGCTTTTACAAAATTGACCGACAAAGACATTTTTATTTGATTTACCAATTAAATTAACGGTATAACACACGAATATGAAATACACAAAAATCTTGACAGCGAAAGTGACTTGACAGTGTAGTACACCAAACGAAGGAAACTCAGAGGAAAAAACTCGTGTATAAGCAAATTTTGGCATAGTTGTAGGGAATGGTGTTTTAAACCACATACTAAAAGTACTGGTGGTTAGGGGTGGAGCTAACGAGGGGAGAGGGGGGTAAAGGTCCTTATTTTTAATTTTTCGTAAATAACTCGTAAACCGTGGCTTATAGCAAAAAACGTTCTAGTACATAAGTAATCTACATAAAATTCTCTACAAAAAAGACATACGCATGTTTCCTCTGGGATCAATATGTCATGAGATAAGAAAGCAAGATGACGGACACTAAAGAAATAAACACAGTTGTTTAAGTCGTTTGGCACATACAGAATGCTCGCGAGCATTCCAAAAGATTTTAATGCTCAATTCCCGACCATATTTAGAGTCTTTAATGTTATGTACAATTTCCTGGATTCGGCTTGGTTTCAGAGATAATCAACCTTTTTTTCGACATAAGTTTCTCGACGTAAATCGTCATAGAACTTTTTTTTGATTACAATGCTACCACAATGTGTTTTAATATTACCACACCTTTTGCCTGGTAATAAAAAAATGGGAATAAACTTGACGAAATAACCTGTCCCTAAAAAAATATTAAAATACATAATTTTAACAAATTGTTGTTATGATAAAAAGTATTGGAAATGTCAAAAGTATTCAAAAAGTCTAAAACAAAAGAGAAAAAAATATTTTTTTTTGGTGGTAATGAACATTTGATCTCATAATAATTTTTGTTTATTTTGATATCTGGAATGCATACTTATAATCTTTTGGAATGCACGCGCCCGGGCGTGCCCTGTATGCTTATTTGTAAAAATAAAATTCCTAATTATCTTCTAAATCTAAAATATTCTCATTATCATCGTCAAAAGATTTTAACTATGCATTGTAGACATCAAAACAAACAAAAAATATTATGAGACCTAATGTCAAATAACATCAAAAACAATTTTTTTTCCTCTTTTTTTTTTAGACTTTTTGCATACTTTTTAACATTTCCAGCACTTTTTATCACAACAACAATTTGTTAAAATTATTTATTTTAATATTTTTTTAGGAACAGGTTATTTCGTCAAGTTTATCCCATTTTTTGATTGCCAGGCAAAAGATGTGGTAATATTAAAACACATTGTGGTAGCATTGTAATCAAAAAGAAGTTTTATGACGAGTTACGTCAAAAAACTTATTTAAAAAAAAAAGGTTGATTATCTCTGAAACCAAGCCGAATCCAGGAAATTTTATATCACTATAAAGACTCTAAATAGGGTCAGGAATTGAGCATTAAAATATTTTGGAATGCTCGCAAGCATTCTGTATGTGCCATACATACTTAAAGAAATGTGTTTATTTCTTTAGTGTCCATCTTCTTGCTTTCTTATTTCATGACACATTGATCCCAGAGGAAACATGCGTATGTCTTTTTTGTAGAGAATTTTATGTAGATTACTTATGTACTGGAACGTTTTTTGCTATAAGCCACGGTTGACGAGTTATTTACGAAAAATTAAAAATAAGGACCTTTACACCCCTCTCCCCGCGTTAGCTCCACCGCTAACCACCAGTACTTTTAGTATGTGGTTTAAAACACCATTCCCTACAACTATGCCAAAATTCGCTAATACACGAGTTATTTCCCCCGATAGGGAACTTTTGGTTTTCGTTAGGTGGGCTAGTGACGGTTGACTTGACAAGAAACACGGTTTTTTTTGTTTGAAACACGTATCATGCTCTAGCGATTCAGCCACCATATATAACTTAGGGAATGTCGTATCAGAATTTTAATTTAAATTATTAAAATTAAACTAAGCTGCTTTATGTTAAAATATTCAAATTAGTATCTTGAAATGCTTTATATATTCAGAATAAAATTTAAAATATAGGGGTTAAAAAAATGAACAATCCCAATTAGCTTAAAAACCGCAATATCTTTGTTACTTTTCGTATTTAATCATCGAGTCCCAATGTTTTCCATCTGAAGACTTAACATTTGCCATTAGCGATTCTAATTGAGTTATATTTTTAGTTCCAGGAGCTGCTGGATGGGCCAGAGGCCCAAATCGAGGAATGTGAGCCGGCTGTAAGGAGAATATTTGAAACAATAATATTCATTAAGCGGCACCAGACGGACGGCCAAAAAAAGCCCGGTCTCCTGAAACGCATTCCAGCGTTAAGGGCACGTAAACGATTGTACGTTCTGCAGCTCCAGGAGATATTGGTAGCTTGGGGAAAAGAATGTAGTTTTCATAAACTCGAAAAAGTGTTCGATTTTTAAGTTTTTTTTTAAATTAATAAATGTTTATTATTAAGGTTAAAGTTGTGTTATTGAATTGAATCCGAACCGTACCCATACCTATATAGTGTCTAAAATCAAACCATTAATTGTGGCACTAAAATATTGCCCAGTTCGATAGATCGAGACAAATCGAATGAGCCCAAACACACAGAGGTTCTGATCATTTTTCACATTTAAGGTACTTAAGGGCCGTTGATGATAGCTTGGATCCAAGTCCCTTTGAAACTTGGTTTAGAACTACAGGAGTTACCAGCTGACTGAGTCTGCCAATTGTCTAATAAGTCCACTTTCTAAAAATACCGGCCACAACCGATAGGTACATTTCCGGTCCTAAAGGGCCACACTGTGAAGGTACATAGTTACTTGGGACAGGGCCCATTGGATTCTCCTCGTCAGAACGAATCCAACGAGCCATTGGTCATCTCGAACTACCAACGGAAAGTGTCTGACTGACCTGGTGGCAGCAGTGGCTGCCATACGTGTATCTCACAGGAGCATATGCCTAGGCCTTATACTCGCTTATAGGCCTTACTGGCTAAGTCTATAGCATTATATTCCTACCTATATAGCTAACGTTATATATCATATTATACCTCTTTAAGATATTTAAACTTATTAAAAGAGTTAAATATAAAATACCACAGCCACGTGAAATCGTGCAGTCTCGTCCGCACATCCGCCGTGAGTGGTCGTGTTTTTTGTGAATATTCCTTAAACAATTTATTAGTTTACTTAATTGTGATTGGTTGAGAGCTAAATCTACGTTTTCTTGTCTCTCTTGAACTGTTTTTACGTGTGAACTCCGCCCAGTGGGTTGTCCTAGAGCGGGATAGTTGTGTTTTGCGTGGTTTCGTCGGTTGCGGTGACGCTGGGACCGCTCTGCCTGTTTTTGCTGCCCGTGAGGATCGAACCCGGGTCGGCGGGACAGCAGCTGCGGTTTGTGTGACTGCGCCGCGGAAGCTGGTTCTCGGCGCGGCGAAATAAGACGGGACCTTGTGCGTGCTACGTCACTGCATCTGCTACGGCGATCTATACGTCACTGCTACGGGCTACGTTACTCTGCTACGCCGGGTTGCTACGGGGCCGGGGATCTGCTACGCCTCGCAGCGTTGTGTTGCATTATCTACTCAGCGACCGACTGCATAAGTATGGACTCAACTTTAAATAATAGTATGCTTTGCGATGGCTGCCAACTGGAGCTGCAGGTGGGAGAAGAGTACCTGGAGTGCATGGTGACGTCATGCAACAAAGTATATCACTATTACTGTAATAATAAAATTCTCACTGCGGCTGAGAAGGCCACTTGGGTTTGTCCTGCGTGCATTTGTGCGGCCAAAAGGGGCGGGCCCAACTGCGATACACCAGTTGGTACACCGACGTGCTTAAAAAATGTGGCGCTACGAAAACCGTCTTCAATGGCTCAGAGTCCTTCACCTACTCCGTTGTCTCCAACGACTGCCTCCGCGGTCCTGATAACCGTGTCGGCCTCGCCGACAGTCCAGTCTTCTACCACATTGCCGCCTACGCTATCGACTGCAACTTCGGTGCTGCCCCTGGTGACTACAACAACTGCATCGATCTTGTCGTTCCCGACGACTGTTCAGACCGTGCCGACCTTGGTGACTCCTAGAAGTCGACTGACCTGGCCGTCGCCGCCGACTAATGTCTCTCTTGAGAAGGACGTTTCTGTTGGCTTGGAAGTCCAGTTACTGCGGGAGCAAATCACCCAATTGACGGAGCGGCTGGCTGACACACTATCTATTATGAATCAGTATCACACTACACTTACGGTTTGCACCAATAAAGTACAGGCAGTCAGTGATAAGTTGCAGAAGGTTGACCAAATGATCCGATCTCAAAATGTGAATGAAATGATGAAAAATATATATTAAAAGGTTGCAAGGAATGGCTTATTACGCCTATACTACACATATTTAACCTAGCCTATACGTTAGGGGAGTATCCGAGTCAGTGGAAAATCACGAGAGTGCGACCTATTCCGAAAGTGAATAATTCAACTCGGGTCGAGGACCACCGACCTATTGCCATCCTGTCTTCGATAGCCAAGCTATATGAGGCTACCATTAACAGACTAGTTGCTCCGCAAATTAAACCTTTCCTTTGTGACTCTCAGCACGGCTTTAGGCCTCGCCGGTCGGTGGAAACGAATTTATTAACCCTGACTGACACCATTTTGGATCATTTGGACAAAGGCATACAGGTAGACGTGCTTTATTTTGACTTTACGAAAGCCTTCGACCGAGTAGATAATGATGTGTTACTGAGTAAGCTGTGTAAAATCGGATTTTCCCCCCAGCTGCTCCGCTTTTTCGCTAGCTATTTGCGTGACAGATTTCAGTACGTACAGCACGGATGTTTCGTATCAAAGACTTATCAGACTCTATCTGGTGTCAGTCAGGGGTCCATTCTTGGACCATTGCTTTTTGGAATAATGGTCAACGATTTGCCATCTGTTCTTAGGTCTGCCAGAAGCTTGCTTTACGCCGACGATCTTAAAATTATTTACGGCGTGCAAAACGCCTCCGACTGTTTATCGCTCCAAGATGACGTAGACAGAGTTCACTTATGGAGTGTAAAAAATAGACTGACTTTTAATACAGCAAAATGTGCGGTCATTACATTTAGCCGAGCTCGCAACCCTCTTGTCTGGGAATATTTTCTGGATTCTGACACTATTACTCGTGTTAGTTCCATTCGAGATTTAGGCGTAACCTTGGACACCAGCCTCAACTTTCATGATCATATTACCTCATTGGTGCGTGACTGTTATAAGAGGTTGGGGTTTATTATTAGGAATGCTAGGGATTTTAATGACCCCAATACGTTAAGAATCCTGTACAATGCACTAGTGAGAAGCAAAATCGAGTCAGCCTTCGTTGTTTGGAACCCCTACGAAGCATATTACGTCTTACTTTTAGAGAGAGTGCAAAAGGTGTTCTTACGATCCCTTTATAAAAAAATATACGGTTACTACCCGTTTCTATATCCTACCAAATTCTTGCTGGGCGTGCTGGGTTTTAACTCTCTGGAGGTAAGACGTAATTTTGCACTTCTCACTACTGCCTGTAGCATCTTGCGTGGGGAATCGGACTGCCTGGAACTGGTGGAGCAGTTAGTGCGTCTGTATGTCCCCTCAAAGACCAGAATTGATTTTAGACCCCGGGACCGTTGCCTACTGGCAGTTCCGGCTTCACGTACTGTATCGCGCAGGAATTCCCCCCTGGTGCGTTCCTTGCTCCTCTTGAATGCGCTCCTCGCATCTGCCCCTCAGTGTGACTTATTTGCTGGCAGACAGATTGTTGTGCGTGACGAGTGTCTGAAGTTCTGTGAGAGGATGGATGCAAGGCCTACAACAGTTAAAATGTAATTATTATTTGTTTTATATTCATATTCATATTCTTTATTCATAATATTTGTAATATTACATGTCATTTGTCATTTGTTATACATCTGTTTTGATGTCTTATTTTATGTAGTTAGCAGTGATTTAGTTTCGACTGTTATGCTGTTAACATATTTGTAAATAAATAAATAAATAAATAAATAAATAAAATAATATAAGGCCCGTAGGAAATCTTGGATAAGGTAAGTTCTGCCAAACTCGCCACAACTGTCAATGCGTCAATCAAATATCAGGATTGTGTGCTAAAAATAGTGGCCAATTGAGCTCATTAAAGTAATTAAAACCTTCAGTAGTGCCTGGTTTTCAAACTCAAACTCAAAAAGAACAGCCCAAGAACATCTTACCATCGAAACAAACTAACGGTACTTAATGAAACGTCAAAAGGGCTGATGAGAGATTGCGATGTTTTAGGACAAGAATACTCATATAAGAGAGTAGAACGTTTGTTTAGTGTCTGAGGTTTATTTTTTCATAGCTGGTGGGGTCAGTCGTCATGGGACCAGTTGGCGTGGGATCATTTGGCATGTAGCCCATTAAATATTCCATGTGACAAACCATTACCAGGAACTAATCATGCTGTGCCGCATGTCTTTGTGGCAGATGAGGCATTTCCATTAAAAACATATTTATTAAGACCGTATCCCCGCTCAAGTACACCGAGACTTTCAAATCCTGAACGGGAATTTAATTACCGTTTATCACGAGCTAGAAGGGTTGTGGAAAACGCTTTTGGTATTTTGTATCAAAAGTTTGCGATTTATAACAATAATATTAATTGGCATCCAAAGTTTAGATAAAGTGGTATTAACAACTTGCATTTTACACAACATTATGAGGACATATGCCATAGAGACGAATTTCCAGGAACCGAAAAGAACAGAAGACGAAATTGAATTCGGCGAAGACAGATTATTACGTCGATTACCAAATATTGGCGGTAACTGTACGACTACTGCTTTCAACGTACGTGAAATGTTCAAAACATATTTCCAAACTCCTAGTGGAATAGTTCCGTGGCAGAATCGTATGTGTTAATTTTATGAATTAGAAAGAATATGTGCTATAGTAATCGCTATACTTGGCTGTTTGGAATAGGTAGAAATATTGGTAATCAATTATTTTTAAGTAAATTAAGAAGGTGCCTCTTGGAACACACTTGTTTAAACTTTCACGATTTTCATAATTTTAAATGAACTAAAACGGGGCCTAGTCGTATAAAATAACATGGTTACATCCCTAGTGCGCAAAATTGTTGTAGAGCAACTACGCAACGGTACACGTCCCACGGGATTAGAGATACTTACATGTAAAGATGAATTGCAAATAAAACCGCACAAATCCAGCCGTAGTTTCCTTCTTTATTATATTACATAATAAGAACAGAAGCAGTTGTCACTTTATAGATGTAAAACTTAATGATTAATGTGGATTATAATTAAAAATATAATTAAGCCATGTTTGCCAGTTGTAGGGTCTAGACAGAAGTGACAGATGACAGTTATAAGTAAAAAAAGTCATAGAGTATCATAGATTAACTAGCTATAGACAATGTGGTGTGTACACACATTCCGACACTCCTCCTTACACTGCACATTGGATTATATCCTTAATAATGACAAACACGGCTCTATACAAACATAAAGAGCAATGGCCTATTATGATAGAGCATAATAGCATGCATAAACATTCAAAATACATCATGCTATAAAATAAAATGTTGAAATAAGGCAAATAGAGCATTAGCATTACATATAGGCATTCAATAAATAATTATTTTACATAACATTAACATTACAGTACAGTTGGTTTGAGATTTAAGGCTCTAACAAAGGTTTTTTCAGCGCATAATGGCTTTGTAAGTACATCTGCTATCATGCGATCCGTTTGCAAATACTTAACACTTAGGTATTTGTTTTGAACCAAGTCTTTGACAAAGTGGTATCTTAAGTCTATGTGTTTGGTTCTTTTATGAGAGTGATCTTTTATAAGAAGCAACTTTTGTGCGCTTTGACTATCATTGTAAACAATTACATCACAAGTTTTGTTTAGAATTTCAATAATGAAATTTTTAACAAAGCATATGTCTTTGCATACGTCAGCAATAGCGATATACTCAGATTCACAACTTGAAAGAGCTACGCATCGTTGCTTTCTGGCCTCCCAGTTGACAACATTATTGCCTATCTTTATGACAAGCCCAGTGTAAGATCTACGGTCAGATATATCGTTTGCCCAGTCTGCGTCTGTGTAAGCATTGATGTCAAAACTATTGCTTTTAGTAAAGTACAGTCTGTAGTTGACTGTACCTGATAAATAACGCAAAACACGTTTTGCAGCGCGCCAATGATTTTCATCAAAACAATTAGAAAACATGCTTAGCTGGCTGCAAGCAAATGATATATCAGGTCTTGTACATACACTTAAATACATCAAACTGCCTAATAATTGCCTATAATTATAAGCAGCATCGCTTAAACAAGTCTTATCAGACTTTTTAAATTTTGTATTAACTTGTAGTGGTGTGGAAACCGCTTTACAATCTGACATATTAAATTTTTCTAATAATCGCTTTATGTATGTGGACTGATCTAATGTAGTTATGCCATTTTGTCTATGAACATTCATTCCTAAACAATTTCTCAATTTTCCTAAATGGCGAACTTCAAAATTATCTTGTAACAATTTCAAAACATTTTTAATGCAGTTATTGTGAAAGATATAAAAGTCGTCAACATACAAAGCTATAATTACATGTTCTGTTTTAGTCTTCTTAGTGTAAATGCAAGGCTCACATTGGCTTTGGATATAACCATTCTTTGACAAAACAGAATGAATTCTAGCGTTCCACATTCTACTTGCCTGTTTCAATCCATAAATACTCTTATTTAATAAACAAACTTTGTCATTATTTTTAAAACCTATTGGTTGTTCCATAAAAATCTTTTAATTTAATTCTCCATTTAAGAATGCTGTAGTAACATCTATATGATCAATTTCAAGTTCTAATTCTGTTGCTAAAGAAAATAATATTCTTAACGTGCTGTGTCTTACCACTGGTGAAAAAGTATCAGTGTAGTCTATACCTTCTTTCTGACTAAAGCCACGAGCAATGAGAGCCTTGAATTTAGAATTATTACCAGAAGAGTCTAATTTCTTTTTAAATACCCATTTGCATTTTACAATGTTTTCATTCCTGGGTCGATCGACTAATGTCCAAACATTATTTTTGATCATAGAGTTATACTCACATTGCATTGCCTCGTACCAGCTATCCTTTTCTGGAGAGTTAACAGCTTCCTCATATGATGAGGGTTCATCCAATGACCCGTCAGACATTGTAGATAACATGGACAAATCATAATCATTAAATCTGCTAGGAACGGTACCTCTATTTTTACGAATAGCGCGTGAGTTAAATGTGTCGGGAACAGCCGACGACATCGACTCCATATCAGGTGAAGTAGACTCCGGCACAGAAGATCCAGTGTCCAGCGGAACACCTGCTTCATTACCTTTATCATAACTATCAAGTGATGACGGAGGAAGCGAAGGCTCAGTGCCCGATGGCACATAATCTTCATCACCATTCGCGTCACCATCACCTTCATCGCCAGTACAATAGTGGTCACTCAACGGAGACCAAGCCGGTGGTGTCACCGATTCCGCATCTGAAATGAGACGAGGGCTAGTTGAGCTAGATTTCTTCTGAAGGTAATTACTGAGTGTACGATTGCCATACTCAGTACCATTATCTGTCCGAAGCACTTTAATTGGCATACCTTTCTGTTTTTCAACTAAGTTTTGAAAATTAATAAAATGGGAACTCACCTCACATTTATTTTTCATCAGGTATCCCCATGTTTTCCTTGAATAGTCGTCCGTGAAGGTTAGCAAGTAGCGTGCGTTGCCCCATGAGCGAACTTGCATCGGGCCGATGACATCAGAGTGGATGAGCTGGTTTGGTTGGGTAGCACGGCTGGTGCTGACAGGAAACGGTGCTTTAGGCATCTTCCCAGTCAGGCATGACACACACTTACCATGCGTGTTCTGTTCCTGAAAACGAAAATTCATGCAGTGTAACCCATCACCCAGTGTACGCATACCTTTCTCTGATAAAAGGCCCAAACGTGAATGCCACGTTTGCATGGACGCATTAGACGCTGCATGAGCCTTCTCTGTCCCTTGCCTGTGCATGGGCTTGAGAGGCTCCTCCTTAAAGACAGGACGCGCTTGCACCTTCACTTTATACAACCCATCAATTTTCCTAACTGTCAAAACCTGGTTGCCTGTGATTTCACAGTCTTTAAAAACTTGACATTGATCCTTTGTAAATATGACAGTATATTCCCTATCAGTAATTTTTGACACTGATAATAAATTATTGGTAAGGTCTGGCACATAAAGAATATTATTTAGGCTTACATTAGAAGTTAAAGGGACTGTACCACTATGTTTACTAACAAGTTTATGACCGTTAGCAATGAAAACAGTTGTATGTTTACCTTGGGTTTCCCTGAATAAGTCCTTATCAGAGCTCATATGCGAAGTACATCCAGAGTCCAAAATAAAGTCCTGGGAGTCCTGGCTGCAGGCTGCGTTGGCAGAGGCAAACATTGTGTGCTTATCCTTAGGCTCCTCCCGCTTCTTCTTGAAACATTTCTTTATGGTGTGTCCACTTCGCTCGCAATAGCTACAAAATAAGGTAGTCTTCTTCTTATTAACATGATAAGCCGTAGTGTCCTCATGGCTGCTTCGCCTATGCTCCTCCTGAAGTAGACGAGTCCGTACAAGCTCGCTGGTTAACCCAATTCACGTAATTGTTTATACCTTCCAATTTTTCTACGGGAATATTCGTTTCATGTAACTTGGCCGACATGATGAGGTTATGTTTTTGGCTGGATTTGCCGTTTATATGATGTGCAGTTTCTTCGTGTTCTCACAATCGCGCGGTCAGGGCTTTTTTTTTTGATTCTCGGCTTAATTGCCTATTCTGGGCACACTATAACCTGTTGTAGAGCAACTACGCAACGGTACACGTCCCACGGGATTAGAGATACTTACATGTAAAGATGAATTGCAAATAAAACCGCACAAATCCAGCCGTAGTTTCCTTCTTTATTATATTACATAATAAGAACAGAAGCAGTTGTCACTTTATAGATGTAAAACTTAATGATTAATGTGGATTATAATTAAAAATATAATTAAGCCATGTTTGCCAGTTGTAGGGTCTAGACGGAAGTGACAGATGACAGTTATAAGTAAAAAAAAATCATAGAGTATCATAGATTAACTAGCTATAGACAATGTGGTGTGTACACACCTTCCGACAAAAATAACGTTCAAGTTAATAATCAAGATCAAGTGCGGATAGTTCGCAAAACCCACGCGGCTAGAAGATGTTGACATCACCTTCAGCCAGTCTTACTCCGAGACCACGAAGGCAATATCGCCTTTGAAACCCCCGGCCTTCAGTATTTTAAAGTTTTTACACGATCAAGCCCCGTTTTAGTTAATTTATAATGGAACACACTTTCCATGACATTAGGTACTTAATTTTTCAATCTACCTGACAAATGTAATAGAACATACCTATTTTTAATTTTGATTTATTTGAATAATTCTCATTGACATGTAATTTTATAGGTAGGTATATTATAAATATATGCCTATGTCTATTTAGAATAGTATTACGTTACGCCTACTAAATTACGTTTTCAAGGGCTGTTACATAAAAATATATTTTGTATGAGACAATAGGTAGGTACTTTACCTACTTATTTATTACAATGAACATCATACCTACGTAATAAAACACCTACTTAAATAAAAACATGTATACTTACCAGACTGATTTTTCAAATTGTCGCTATATTTAGCGTCACTTAAATCGTATAAATATCGGTATTTTCTGACTTCTTCTGTGAGTTTCTCCCTATTCATCGTTATTTTTTGTGGAAATCAAATGTAATAAGTTAATGCGCGAACACATGTGCAACACGACAGGAAGGTGCCTCGTGAATGACAGTAACGCCGGCCGCGGCAAGCGGGAGGGGCGCGGGCGAAAAGACGTAAGCTAAGGTACGGATAGGCGTAAGCGCGGGAACTGCGAGTCGACCACGCACCGCACCGCGGTTCGTGAGCTTGTCCGGAGGTGAAGCGATTACGTTACGTTTCCGACTAGTCTGCCTTGCAGTAGGGAATTTCATACAAATTATACTGAACGGCTTGAGTTGATACGGTGAAGATCCCTTTCCGAGTTGATATGTGTGCTGTGACCTTTAGGCGACTTTGGCGTCTTTTTTGAAAATTATTTAAACAATTTTCAGTCATATTATGATGATTTCTAGGATTTTTACTGCAACAAATACTAATAACTAAAAAAGCGATAAATTATCATGAAGATATTTTAAATTTGCGAAATGAACGTAAAACTAGCAAAATAATATTATGATGAATACATGATATTAACGGGTTGGCTTAAAGTAGTGAGAATTTTTATATTTCAAAACATATAAATATAGGCAAAAGCTATTGGTTTATTGAATTTGTAATCATAAAGTAGAGTATACATATTAGACATTATTCCCACCTCTGATTTGTGTAACTGTCTTCTAACCCTGCACGTCATGCTTTGGACAACATTTAAGTACATTTTCGGAAGTGTCTTTTTATCATCATCAACATCATCATATCAGCCGAAAGACGTCCACTGCTGAACATAGGCCTCCCCCAAAGATTGCCACAATGAACGGTCATTGCGCGTAGAACCGATGGCCGTTGGGGCGGGAAAGTTCTTGAGTGGCGGCCACGTACCGGAAGGCGTAGCGTGGGTAGGCCCCCCACAAGGTGGACCGATGACCTGACGAAGGTCGCAGGAGTCCGCTGGATGCGGGTGGCGCAGGACCGGTCATTGTGTCTTTTTATAACTAGTTTTAATTATTTTGGTAAATTACATTTGGATCAAACAAAAGTCATCCTTTACAATATCAATTCACATAGTAGGCAATTAAAATCTCATACGTATCGAGTTTTACGGACGTTTTAATATAGGCATGTTTCGGTAAATCTGTATGCAATGTCGGTTTTCACTCATTTTAGGTGGCCGTGGAAAAGCTACTAAATCTTGCCAGCCCGCCACATGTTATTAAGTTTCAGGAAACAACAACTTCTTAGTAATTTCTAAATATAGATTTATTATTGACGTAAAGAAAATATTAAAGTTTCTACAAACAATTAAAATTAAAACTAACTTAAAAACAAAAAGACTAAAAATAACATATTATTATTAGGTAAATAAGCCGCCCATCGTCGTTCCGGGTGCAAAAGTGCCCATAACACTCGCAGCGTTTCCGCGTTGAATAGCCATGGACAGCCGTTGCACCAGGAACGACTCTGAGCGAGGATGCTCTCCTTTTTGTCGGAGACGACGTCCGATGTCCCGTATAAGATTTTCGCGTCAGCTCCCCAGCAGCCCGCTGTCTCCACCGCGACGGGAACGAAAATATAGCTCGGTCCTAGGAGACTATATTTCTGCCGCTTTAAGTTCGCCTGCCACTCGGCTGCCGCTCCAGCCGCACGTGTGGTGCGACTAATGTGGGAAGCGGCGAAGGTGCTCACGCATGTCGCATCCCAAACCAGGCACCGTCCTCTCTCCCATGGCACCAAAGTCAGGCCATCGGGGCGTTTCCCGTCAGTGCGGCTGAGACCTGGCGGCTCAAGCGCAGAAGGAACACCAGCTGATCTGAGGGCCCTCTGGATGTTATCATTTAGGGCATGGTGACGCGCATTTCTAAATACCTTTGAATGTATGTAGTGATATGTGAGAACTCGATTCAAGAATGGATTAATATTTCAAATTAAATTCCGGGAATAAGTAATGAACGAGAGTATTTTTGAAAGTTGTCCAAAGTATTGTGCACGTTCATGAGAAAGCTAGGTATTTAAAGAAGAAAACCGGGCATTTGTTATTATTATTAAAGGCTGTGCAGCTTATGTCCAATATCCTCTAGTTTGTGATTATAAAATCGATAATCCAAAGCTTTTGCTATTATTTTTATTTTATTAAAAATGTAAATTCTCATTACTTTAAGCCAACCCGTTATTAGAAAAGTAATGAAATGCAGATTCGCGTTTTAGCCACTTTCTTTCCTACCCAGTACCTTGACCTTCGTAGTTCGCGCGTTAAGTACTTATCGGATCGGAATATTTTGCCCGTTGTGAGTACGTTTTGGAAGTTGTGTAAATATAGGTAGTTAGTAATTGTGTGTTTTTGTACAAAACCGTAAATATTAGGTGTAGTGTATTGTGTTCTTTAATAAACATTGTAAATATTAGTGTACATAAAAAGTTTAGGTTTAGGACTTACTTAAATTTTATATTAGAACATTATTTGAAACAATGTCTTCGGGTGCCAAAAAACGAAGTGCTTTGTGAAACCACTTCGAAGAAGTGGAAGCCAAGAAAGCAAAATGTAATTATTGTGCAATTATTCTCACAATGTCTGGTGGGAGTACGGGAAACTTGGGTAGACAGCTAAAAAATGAACACCCAACAGTGCCTCTGAATACTGAGAGACAACCGCAGCAGCAGCCCCATTTAAAACCCATGCTACAGTCTCAGGAGGAATTAACAGCAGGTCCAGCTGATCCTTGCACTGTTGCTCCAGCGCTAGCCCGTACTGCTCCTATTCCCTTTCAGCCGTCCATAAGGGATGACACTCCGAATAAGTCCCTGCCACCTCGACGTACGGTGCTTTTAGACGAGCAACTGGTGCGCATGATAGCTCATGGGTACTATCCATTCAGTATGGTGGAAGACGAGGAGTTCAAGAAGTTTGTACATATGTTGTGCCCGGGCTACAAGTTGCCCACCAACCTTGAAAACCTTGTCCCAGTCTCTTATTCCCAAAATGTGCAAAAATAAGGAAGAAAAAGTGAGAGAAAAAGCAAGTGCGATTTGCTTGACAACTGACGGCTGGACTTCCGATAACAACGACAGCCGTCACAGCCCATTACCTGGAAACAGCAGCAACCGAAACTAAACTACAATCTAATTTGCTAGGTTGCATAGAATACAATGATAGACACACAGCAGAAAATTTAACCATATTTTTAAAGAATATTACTAAAGAGTGGAACATCGAGCACAAAATTACTGCGATTGCCAGCGATAATGCGGCTAACATAACGGCAGCAATTCGTGGACGAGAGACTGGCGTCAAATTCCCTGTTTTGCACACACTCTCAATCTGTGAAACGGAAATTTGGAATCAAATGTGCTCAACGCAGAGGCCACGATCTTGGACCCGCGCTTCAAAAACAGGGGCTTCCACGACACCAGACTGTATGAGAGAGCGGTCAAGGAATTGAAATTAAAAGTTGGTCGTTCAAGACCACCGAACGCGCCAGCAACAACAGTTAATGCACCAGCACCAGCAGCACCAGTAGACCCACAACCAGGCCCGAGAAAATCAGACTTTTGGGCGGTGTTCGACGAGGAGTGGGAAAAGCAAACGCCGGAGAACCCCACAGCAGCGGGTATCGTCGAAGTCGACATATATCTTTAAGAACCCCTGATCAGGCGCACCGATTACCCGCTAAAGTGGTGGCAAGCTCGGAAAGAAATATATCCGTTGCTGTACACGTACACGGTGAGAAGATTTAATCTGGTAGCAACATCGGTACCGTGTGAGAGAATATTCTCTAAAGCGGGCTACACTTAAATATTGTAAATAATAATCAAATCAATGTACATAACCACCAATTTCGAAATACGCCAACCTATTACAGAAAAAAACATTGTTCTACAGATTTATTTCAGTTCTATATTAAACTAAAAATTATGAATAGGTTGACAGTCCTAAGCCTGTAAAGTATGAAGGGAAATTGAATGGTTTTTACTTAGATGTAGTAACTTTTGAGATTATGTCAATAATTAAACGCAATTACTATTATATTTTTATCTACGTACGATTTACGTTATGCACCTAAAATTTTCAAATTAGCCGCCACTTTTAAACTAACAATATTTAATATAAGTAGGCGCACACAATCATTACAATACAATACCAGTTCAGGTAAACTTGTGAATCACTGAATTATTGAGAAGATTCAATAAAATGTATATCTTAATCTATTGAGGATTCATTTCATAACGGAACGGAGTGAGACGACACGGGATTCTACTCTACTTAGGTATTTGAACTAGGGATATATACGGACATAAAGATATATTATGGAAGAGTGATTCATATCCCGGAGATAGAAATATAATATATCTCTCTTTTCTTTAAGGTGACACATTTTGCCCATGTCTAAGTTATATGCAAATCTCAACAAATACCTTGTAGAATATCAAGAAAAATCAATTTCAAGGGCTAACAAGGAGAGATCTGAACCACCCGTATACAGGGTGTAATCGATAAGTGTTTACAGGCCATAATTCCGTAAATATGAGAGATATCAGAAAACTTTTAAGTGATATCGAAAGTACGTTACCAAACGAGTAAAATGACATTAATAACTTTTTCTAAATAGATGAAGTAATATTAAAAATACTAAGTTAAAACGCTCCCATACATTTAGTGCGACGACTTACAGCCTTAAAGAATGTCGGGTGTCGTAAGAGATAAAACTGTTAGAGATTCGTTATTTTGTACGAATACATTACATTGTGATAAAATAATAATACTACCGTTTATGAAATAATGAATCTAATATTTATTCTTAAAAGAAAAAGTATTCGTATTAAACTAGTCTTTGAATGAACGGTTACCTACTAAATGTATGGAAGGGTTTGAACTTAATATTTGGGATATTTCTGATTTTATTTCAAAAAAGTTATTAATGTAATTTTATTCGTTGGGTAACGTACTTTCGATATCAGTTAAAAGTTTTCTGATATCTCTCATATTTACGGAATTATGGCCTGTAAACACTTATCGATTACACCCTGTATAAAGAAAACCGAGCCGTGTACATGAAAAATCCCGCGGCTGCTCGTCAAGAGACGAAACCACGTTATTTAGGTCGTAGAATTAAGAGAAACTTAGATATAAAAGTTACAGACGAGTTGCAGTTACGAACTGAGAACTGAGTTTTGAGACAGTTTACTTGCGCATTAGTTAAAGTACCTAGTTACCTACACGAACTATTCTATACTGAGTATCGAGTGAGTCATCATGCCTACATTAGAAGAGCTAATTAGTTACCAAGAGGCGTTAATCTGCAATTTGAAGAGTTCGGAGAAGAATTACAAAAAATCGCCTTAAGAGAGAATTAAACAGCCGTATTTAGAAACTAGGCTTGAAGTACTTGAGAAGCAATTTAATGAATTTCAAAATGGACACATTGCGATTATTTCCAACGCGTCGAAAGATGGAGTTTGAAGAGCTTTACGTTCAATAGAAGACGATGTACGTGAAGCGTTTAAGGCCGGGTCCGCACTGGTCACGCGATGGCGACGCGACAGCGATGTGACTAAATCAACGTTCTTCGAGTTATCTAAGCGTCCACATTGGTTGAGCGACGGGCGACTAAAATTAGATTTTGTCGCTTTAATATTCAAACGTTACGTAATGTACTAACGTGTCCGCATTGCATTTTTATGAACAATTACAAGTGGCGATATTTTGTTTTTTGTAAGACGACGGCGATGAGACAGCGACGCGATGGCGATCAGCAATCAAACGTATCAGACTTCATATAGGCGTCCGCATTGCAACGTCGCTGGAGCGACAGAGCGGGAGGTTTTGCGTGCTACAAGAGGCGACAGAAAGGCGACGCGATAAAATTAAAATAGTTTGAATGTGTCGCCTGATCGGGTTCTTCATGTCTAATATAAATATTAACAGCGAGGAATTTATTTCAAGTGTACAAGCTAGACAACCTATCTGAATGTCTAAGCATCCGAAATATAAGGATATCCTGTGCGTTTCCAAATTATGGAAGGAAATACAATTAATTTCCATACCTTTATATTCACTTTATACCAAAATTATAATCAGGGAAAATTGTAAATTGCAGAAAGCCGATGTCTGTCTAGACGATAACACTTATAGGTATCGGGAACTTTTAGGCTGTCTCATGTATTTAAGTGTATGTACTAGACCGGACATCGCATTTTGTTTTAGCCAATTTAGCCATGCGTATGATAAGTCACATTGGCAGGCAGCTAAACGAGTCTTGAGATATTTAGCGGGAACTCTAAATTATGGTTAATATTTTTATAAATGTGGTAGTTTAGATTTAACTGCTTACCTACTCTGATGCTGACTGGGCTAACGACATAGTCGATCGTAAGTCATATACGGGTTTTGTGGTTAAGCTGGGTAACAACCTTATTGTTACGCCGATGGCATGATAAAAACTACAAATATGATTTTAGACACGTTAGAAGCGTTTTCAGCAGGCTGAAATGCGTTTTCAGGCCGTTTCAGAAGGTCCTCTTTCACATACTACAAAATCAAATATTCACCCCAGATACCGTCGTTTTCAGGCGCCTGAAACATGTTTTCAGGCCGTTTCAGGATACCCTCTATCGGATGGCGCAATAACCTGAAAACCCGTTTTCAGGCGTTTTCAGGACCCCTTTTGAGCCTCTCAAGTACAAATCGGTATATAGCTAAATTTCCCATAGGAGTGAAAGAGAAAGCACTATTAGATAGAGACAGCACGAAAGAATGTTCTGGAAAGATGTGAACGAGACAGCTATAGAGAGAACATTCTGGACGGGTGTGAAAGAGAAACCTGTAGAAAGAGACAGCGATACTCTAGAATGTTCGCGCACCTAACTCGGGAACTTTCTAGAGTCGAATCTTCGCGTACTTTGTAGATTTGAGTGGCTGGTATAAATACACAGCATGACCCGGCCGGGAGTAGTTTCAATTGAGACAGCGAAGAGATAACATCAAGAGCGAAAACTGCGATTCTAACGGCGAGTTTGAGAGTGTAAAAGTGAATCAGTGTGACGTGTTAAGTGTGTGATTAGTGTTTTAGTTTAGTGTTTGTTCTTTTAATTAGTAATTAAAGTCGCAGTTATAATTAGTGGCTTATTTATACATTTTCTATAGAAAACCCACCCCACGAACGTAACATTTGGTGTCAGAAGTGGGATAGAAAATGGGTATAACGCCACGTGACAACGAGACCGAGCCAAAAGGAGTTGTGACCCAGAGCCAAACTGCACGTGAGGAACCTGCAGCGCAGGAGGATATTGCAGTACGTGAAGAGCCTCCAGCATGTGAGGATACTGCATCTAAGCCCGGAACGTCTGGTTTGCAGGCTAAGAGTACTCAAGACGTAGACCTCAGAACTATTCTGATTCTCCTGAAGGAGCAGTCGCGGAAACAAGAAGAACAGTCGCGGAAACAAGAAGAACAGTCGAAATTGATTCTTCAAGCGTTGCACAAGGCTGCTACTGAATGGAAGCAAGAAATGTACGAAGTCCAAGGGAAGCTCAGTGACATGGAGAACAAGATTAATGTTATAGAGGAAGCGGTTGAGCGTCGCCTCCAGAAGCTTGAATTAAAAGTAGCTAATGGCATCAGTACCTGCGCACCCGAGATATCTGTGCCGGGAGGTGGAAAATTTAAGGCACCTCCTTTTGATGGAACATCTTCGTGGGCGGCGTACAAGCTACAGTTTGAGTCCGTGTCCAAAGCAAACGGTTGGAGTAAGGAGCAAGCGATGACGGCTCTGACGCTGGCACTTCGTGATGAGGCTCTTACAATTCTAGAAGCTCTTGGAAAAGAGCAAACTTACGACCGGCTTCTAGAAGCATTAGAAGCCCGTTACGGAGACAGTCATCTGGAACATGTCTACCGAGCTCAGCTGAAAGACAGAACGCAGGGACGTAATGAGACATTGCAACAATGGGCCCTGGAAATTGAAAAGCTGGTCAGAAAGGCATACCAACGTTCAGCTGACTCTTTGATAAAAACCATGCTGGTGCAGGCATTTGTTGATGGGATCCGAGATTTGGAAGTAAGGGCGGCAGTACGACTAGGGCACCACGAAAGCCTTAAGGATGCCGTAGCTCATGCCCTAGAAGTTGAAGCTGTACGCCAAGATTCATCAGGATCGTATAAGCTACGTGAGATTTCTGCCAGGGAGCCGATTGCACCTCATCGGAAGTTTGGGCCACGATGTTACCATTGTGGAGAACTTGGCCATATACAAACTAGTTGCCCGAAAAGAAGCAGCAGGAGAGAACGAGATGAATCCCCTGTGACCAGGAATAAGGGCTCTGTACGACCAGAGCCGCAGCAGGGAAACGAGTAAGAGCCAGGACTAAGGGACGAGTGCTGGCTGGAGGTCGAAATGTCCCAGTAGTGATCTCACAAGTCAACGACGGGAATAGTCTGGTCGTCAAGGGAGAAATTGGTGGAATATCATGTAACCTTACTATCGACACCGGAGCTTCTCGGACGGTGATTAATTCTTGGCTTCTGAAACACCTGACTCGAGGTCATGTAGTCCAACCGACGTATCTACAGCTGCTTACAGCCACTGGCCAGTATATTCCCATCAAGGGAGAGACAGGAGTGGATTTAAGAATCGGCAAGCACATTTATCGGCACAAAGTGATTGTTGCCGACATAATTGATGACTGTATTATTGGACTAGATTTTATGAGGTGCCATGGTTATAAAATTGACATGGAAGTTGGAGTCCTGAAAACTAGATTTGATGAGGTTCCAATGGAAGGAAGAATTAGTGGGAATGTTTACTGCTCTAGAAGACCTGTTCTCCTACCAAAGGCACAGGATCGAGTCCCAGTGCGTTTACCAGGAACAGCAAGTCAGGGAGGGCGTCGATGTGTAGTTGTGGAAAAAGTATCCAACGGTAAACCATGGATGGCAGCTCGTACAGTGGTTACGAAGATCAATGACGTTACGTATCGGATACGGAGGAATTTACGAAGCCCATGCAAGATTGTTCACGTTGACCGGCTCGCCAAATACCACGGAAATAATGATGCTCGGGACGAGCATGTCTTAGGAGGGGGTAGTGTTACGCCGATGGCATGATAAAAACTACAAATATGATTTTAGACACGTTAGAAGCGTTTTCAGCAGGCTGAAATGCGTTTTCAGGCCGTTTCAGAAGGTCCTCTTTCACATACTACAAAATCAAATATTCACCCCAGATACCGTCGTTTTCAGGCGCCTGAAACATGTTTTCAGGCCGTTTCAGGATACCCTCTATCGGATGGCGCAATAACCTGAAAACCCGTTTTCAGGCGTTTTCAGGACCCCTTTTGAGCCTCTCAAGTACAAATCGGTATATAGCTAAATTTCCCATAGGAGTGAAAGAGAAAGCACTATTAGATAGAGACAGCACGAAAGAATGTTCTGGAAAGATGTGAACGAGACAGCTATAGAGAGAACATTCTGGACGGGTGTGAAAGAGAAACCTGTAGAAAGAGACAGCGATACTCTAGAATGTTCGCGCACCTAACTCGGGAACTTTCTAGAGTCGAATCTTCTCGTACTTTGTAGATTTGAGTGGCTGGTATAAATACACAGCATGACCCGGCCGGGAGTAGTTTCAATTGAGACAGCGAAGAGATAACATCAAGAGCGAAAACTGCGATTCTAACGGCGAGTTTGAGAGTGTAAAAGTGAATCAGTGTGACGTGTTAAGTGTGTGATTAGTGTTTTAGTTTAGTGTTTGTTCTTTTAATTAGTAATTAAAGTCGCAGTTATAATTAGTGGCTTATTTATACATTTTCTATAGAAAACCCACCCCACGAACGTAACATTATTAATTGGGAATCGCGCAAACAGCGCTGTATAGCCCTTAGCACAGCCGAGGCAGAGTACCTTTCTATGGGGGATGTTTGTAATAGTACATTGTGCATCAAGGGAGGTAAGTACGGAATTACTAACGAGAGTGTTAGAAGCCCGACGCCGTGAGGCGGAGGGCTTTTGTGATTCGAGTTAGTATTCCGCTTACTGACCGTGATGCATACAATGTTTTTCATCACACTTGCCGACAAAAAAATAAGTTTTAAGACACAATATTATTAAATAACGTACTGACATTTCTATTACTCCCTAGGGAATTTCACTTTTCTATTACTCCCGCTACGCACGCAAGCAATGGCGCGCTTAGACAGCAAGTGTGATGAAAAGATCTTTAACAACAAAGATCTTTGTTTCATAAAAAACTTGCTCTCAGAGCTTATTAATGTTAAATTTAATATAACACTGTATAACGACGGTCAAAGTGCTCATAGAATTGTAGAATCTAAAGAGTTTTGTCATAAACGCACTAAGCATATTGACTTGCGTTATCATTTTGTCAAAGATCTGGTGCAGAAAGGTTTTCTGACTCTGAAGTATATGCCAACAGAAGAGATGATTGCTGATGATTTAGATTTAGATTTATTTATTTCATAAAATATAATTACAGGTTAAATTTACATAAATGTCAAAACTAACAGAATTTCTTTAATGATCGTCAATAATATTCATAAATAAAAATGCTGACTAACGGCCTTATTCATAAAAAGTTACGCGCCCGCTGATGGGTCGTTGTTGACCGGATGGTTAAAAACGTTATTCATAAACGTTCAATAGCGCTATTCAGCCGCTCAAACCTACTATAAATCCCCCGAAAGTTATAGAGCCGAGGACCCTTCTATAACGGTCTTATAACTTCTTATTTAACAAGATGGCTGCCAAAATTTTGATCCGGGTCGCGTTTTATAAAGTTACAATTTACAATTTCGCTGTTTGCCTCTCTTTCTAGCCAATGTGTGCGTGCGTTAGAGAGGCAAACAGCGAAATTGTAAATTGTAACTTTATAAAACGCGACCCAGCTGATTTTAGACAGGTGCATAACCATGCGTTTAAAGTAGGCAGAAGAGAAAAGATAAAGGTATGAAAGTCTGATTTGGTGTATAGTTTTTTATATCGTCTATTCATCTGATTATTATTAAATATGTATCCAGAGATACTTAATTATATTTAGATAGGTATTTAAAATAAATATCCG
>JALPQI010010013.1:0-46471 GCA_025490895.1 Thaumatotibia leucotreta | reverse complement strand
CAAAATAATGCCGTTGAGGCTTGAATCCTGGATTTTTTGAGTCTTGCCCTTTAAAGGGTTAAGCTTTGACAGTCTCACTTGCCTTCAAGCAGAGTTTGGCAAAAAATAATGATTACTTCTGTAAATTACATTTGTATTTGTACATACAAGGGGTCAAAATTCTTTTCGTTTTCTTACTTCGTGTACCTAAAAGCGTGACAAAGTTGTGATTTTTGTATGAGATGATGTTTTGTTTTCCATTTTTGATGTATGGATGAAAATCTAGCGTGAAAAATAAATTAATGAGCACCGGTTTTGTTTTATATATTATATGTGAGTGGTATGAAACAAGACGACGAAAATAATTTTGACCCACAAAAGTAATTGTAAGGAATAATCGGTTTACTTTTCGCCCAAGTCTGCCTGCAAGATACAGTTGTTTTCAGATGCATTAGACCAAACGAGCATTCGCTCATTCTATCCCCCACTCTACAAAATTCGTTCGTTACACAAAACGTGATTCGTCGAAATAAGTTGATTTCGTAGTGTGGGACAGAATGACCGAATGCTCGTTTGGTCTAAATGCACCTTCAGTGGGCTTGATTGGCGAGTGTTGAAAGCACAGATGTCATATATACCATAGATCAAGCAAACATATCTAACTACTTCGCGTGTCAAATGAACTCAGGAAAATCTACTGAGTTGTCCGTCTTTAATCGCAGCTTGCAGCTTTCGGGCGTCAAATTTTGTAAGTTGTAGTGAACAAAAACATTAATAATGCCTCCTTAAGTAATATTAATTGCAACAAGACAAAAAAATATGAATACTCAAGGGCCGGAGACATATTTAAAATCATAGGAAAGTAACAACTTCAGTACAAAATCTGACACGCTCGACCGCCATACAAATGAATGAACTTGTTTCTTCTATCCAAATCTAATTCTGTGGTTGAAAGAGAGGTAGGTTTAAAAGGTTTGAATGTATTCTTACTGCCGTCACCACACGGCCGATTATCGTACACGATTGCAAAATAACATGTGGGCTAGACCTACCGAAATGATCATTTACAAAACGCTAATTTAGACCGGATCCAGAATATTCCAATTTAATATCGATATTAGAGTGTCCGGAACAGACCGATGAATTGACGTGGTATTTATAGCTGTCTAATTTAGAAATAAGACCAGTAATGGCGGTGCAGCTGCAAAATGTAATCATTTAGTCATATTGTCTAATGGAATGTAGATTTAGCTTTTAATTATACTTGTGCAAATATTTTGTGTGTGGTTGGATTTTGTTGTTGGTGGAAATACAGGTACGATATTAAATTAAATTGAATATATTGATTAGCACAAAACATAACTTAAAATAGTACATTACGACACAAGTGCGAGAAACAAGAAACTCGAAACGAGTGGCGACGTTTTAAAACACGACCGAAGAGAGTTTTAGTACAGATGGTCCTCCGAAGTTTTGGACGAAAAGGAAATTCGTAACTCGTGTCGATTTAAAAACTTCGCCACTCGTTTCGAATTTCAAGTTTTTTGCACTTGTGTCGTAATCTACTATTATTTCCCTATAGACTCTGTATGAAGCTTTAATGTTAAAATAATCGCAATTATTGGCGACTTTAGAACCATGTCAACCTGACGCATAGTAAGAGATTTCTTACAATCTGATTTATGACTTCATTTTGACATAGTTCCCTAGAATTTTAATTTGTTTACAGTTACAATATCTACTTCACTTACAATTTAGTAGTTTGTAGGTATTACAATACCTACTTCACTTTGTTTTTCTAAACTAACTCTTAGCAAAGTCAAAGTATTTATTTGCTCAGAATACAGTTATTCAGTTGTTTTGTTACAATAATGTTGCCCAGTGTATTCAGCCTGCATGCAGACGTACAAACAATAGTATGAAGGAGCCATGCGATTAAAAATGATAATATACTTAATGATAATTGTTAGTAATAATATGATGTCAATTTTAAAATGTGTACAATAAATAATAATTCAATAATAAAAATGTCTTTTAAAACTTTAAAATAAAATTAAAACATTAAAAAAAAACAACAAAAGCCTTATTTACGAACAATTCACAATACACATCACGTAGTACATAATACGTGACATCCCTAGTGCTGTGGAATGATTCGAGCTTTTATACAATTTGTTTCAATAAAACGGGTTTTTATTAAAATCAAGGAATAAGATGCTTATTTTTAGCCAAATCGTTAGCAATATTTGGTCAAAAATTCTAATTTTAAAAGTAATAAACTTCCAAAGAAAAGTTTAGTGAGAATCAATGTATTTGAAAATTACTCGTTAAAAGCTATTCAAGATTAATTTTCCATTAAATCTGAACTGTTTTATACATCGGATTCGATAATAATTCTTAGGAAAGTGAAGTTGTTATATTTTGGTGATCATTAGTATTGACCACAATGACAGCCAAAAGCTGCCACAGCTGCCTCAGTTGTCCGAACTGTTCGAAAGTAACAGTTAAATAAAAAGCAATAGCTCAATAATCAGTCACATATTAGTTGAAAAAAAAATGTCGATTTAAATGTTGGAAAAATGATAGCCCAAACAGCCGATTTCGTATCAAAATCTTTGTGTGAACTTAAATTTTTGACCAGTACTGTAGGATGCTTAGCCAAGTTGCCAATCGCTAACGCTTAGTATCGTATCGTAGTTTTGCCCCTCTGTCACTCTTTCATATTAGTGCGACAGAGACGGTTAGCTGCCTTTCGTTTACGATTGACGATTAAGCGTTAGCGATTGGCAACTTGTGTAAGCACTTAGGTATCAGTCATTTTGAATGAAAATATTTATTTAATCCTCAAAGCCTTCCAGGCTCGTCTTTCACATCCCTAGAACCCACATGCTCGCCCGAAGGGTGCGTTAGAACTTTGTCTCCCTTTGTGCCTGCTTCTGACAATGTACAATACAGCTGCGAATCGAAACAATGCCAGTTGACATTGGTTCTATCTCGTGAAGTTATGTTTGTGGTAGATTTCTTCGTATAATTGGATCAAAATTATTTTCGTTGTATTATTTCGTGTCCCTAAAAAACGTGAGGCGGTGGTGATTTTTGTATGAGTTAATGTTTTGTTTTCAATTTCTGATGTATGGATTAAAATCTAGCGTGAAAATGAAATACAAGTGCACCGGATTTTTCATATATACTGAGTCTAAATCCGGAAGGATTTGAATCCCGGCGAGCCTATTTATTTGTCCGAATTATTTGTTTATTTTGTCTTGGTTTTGGTATTGTTCCTATGTAGTATATTTAAGTAGGTATCTAATATAAGTTTTTAAGCTAACATGGCCATTTACATTATTATTATGAGTTAAAACGGGATATTTACCATTTGAATTGTAATTATTCACACTCACTTTTGCAAATGCCATTAAATACACAAATAATGCCCACGCCGGGACTCGAACTCGGAACCTCCAGCTTTACAGGCAGGGTCACTACCAACTTGGTCACGGAGGCTGACACGCACCAATTGAAAAGTTAATCAATAATCACATATAATTAAGAAAGATATCTTAGAGAAATACGAGCCCCGATGCATATGATCTCGTCCAGTTAGACAGTTTTTCGAGATTATCCCGTTCATCCGGGGGAAAAGGTTTAGAGACAAAACCTTCACTATTCAATAGTAGTACTAAAGTAGTTTCTTTGAGTATAAAATATTTGGACTTAATAAATCAGAATAAAAAAAAAACTATTTTACGAGAGGTATTTTTTTAATTTTTTTCCACAATTTTTAATTTTGTAAATAATCAATGAATGTAAAGAACGCCATTAATATTAAAGACGACATGGTACACCTGATGCACTGCGAATTTTGCGTCAAGCTTATAAGCGCGGAATTACGGTGGTGAACGAAAATATAATTTAGACACTGGTTTGTTAAAATCTATTTATTAAACAACAAAAGCGTACTTCAGATTGTTGTGTCTCTTGAAATGTAGTACATTAACCATGACTAGCGTTCATACAATTTATCATTAGCATAATGTGATAATTTTTAAAATATTCAAAAATTTGTAAAAGTTGTTTCGAACTAGGCGAACTCCACTGCATCGGGGCTCGTATATATATTTGTATTTTGTGTTTATTTTTACATTCCTTAGCCATCAGACCATTTTTCTCAGTTTTGCACCACCTACTATCAACTTTTACTTTCTTATCTCCTCTACCCAAAGGTTGTCTGGAAGAGATCGCTCTTTACCGACAAGATCGCCTTTTGTTTACCTCTTTCAAACATGTGCTTTTATTATTTGTTTTGTATTTGTCTTTGAGGTGCAATAAAGAGTTATTGTATTGTATTGTGTCTATCGGGCCTCACTGAAAACCAGCGTTGTAGAGTACCTTTTGGCACAAGTAAAGCAGTTTAAAATACATTTTCAATACAGGTGGTGCTTTTTTTACGCACTAGTGCGAGAAGTGGTTATTTTTTGTCAAATCATAACTTCGGAGGGCCATCTGTATTGAAAAACGTCGTATATACGAAAAGGAAATTCGTAACTCGTGTCGATTTAAAACACTCCCTTCGATCGTGCTTTAGTTTATCGTTTATCATTCAGAATTTTTATTTTTCGCACTTGTATCGTAAATGTACAGTCGAGTGCATTAATATACAGTAGAATCCGGTTACAACGACGTCGAAGGGACCGGTCATATTACGTCGCACTAACCGGAAGACATACTAAACGGACGGAATTTTTTTATTTCATTAATTTCAAATAGGTAGGTAAATAAGTATACGAATAACTGTCTACATTATGTTAGGTAGTGTACATTTCGGATCGGAGAGAGAAAAGACTTTCCAGCAATTTTTCCGGCGACAATATTGTATCTACACTTGAAGCGGCTAATCCAACTCGCCGAACAATTAAAATTAGCAATGTTCAACTCGTCAGCGAAAAAAAATCGCTTTTTGTTGTAACATAGGCCTATGTTACAACAAAAAGCGATTTTTTACATAGTAGATTTTGTAACATAGGCCTATGTTACAACAAAAAGCGATTTTTTACAGGTATTCCGCGATTACGTTGCAGCTTGAACCATTGTAAACCGAAAAGTTACTCTCTCGGAACCGACAAATTACTAACGTAAATACAAACGGTACAAAACAATCACATCTAGGGTCGAGATTGCTTCTTACCCGTATTTATTTTGTAAATAAATATTTTAACAATCTTCGCGTCGTCGTTCTAACCGGACAAGTTTTGATGAAATTCCGTCGCTAAAAGCAACCAGTCGTTCTAAGCGGAGTCGTACTAAACGGATGAACTTTCTTAGTGGCTCGTATGAGAATCAACCGTATGCCTATATTTTCGTCGCTAAAAACGGCTGGTTGTTGTAAGCGGAGTCGTACTAACCGGATTCTACTGTATAGATACATTTGTAAGGGATCAGTATATATTAATGTCCTTGACTGTACTACGGCTTTCAATATACCTAAGTGACAAATATGCAGACGGATTGTCTTATGTTAACTAGGTACCGTTTGTGAACGCCCACGACACATAAGGTCACAAGGGCGTTGCCGGCCTCTCAGATGGGGTCCCGAAATGAACATAGTAAAATATCGAAATAAACAAAGGAAGATATTCTGATATATATTATAGTAGAATTATGATATTATATTGATTATTATATGAGTAAGCTTACTTCGTCACGATGACTTCATTAAAGTTTTAATCGAAGGAAAGATAGAAGGAAAAAGAAAAAGACCTTGGAGAGCCTACATGGAGCAATGGAAAGAAAACTATATAAGTTGAAACGTATAGAGAGCTGAAGGAAAAGGCAGAGAATAGAACAGAATGGAAATTACTCCACCGACAAGAGCCAAGCTCTTAAATAAATGTTAATGAGTAAGTATGTATCGTCAAAGGAAAAATAAAGTTTATATCAAAATGCTCAAAACAAAGAACGATATTCTGATCATAATATACAAGAATTATGTACCTACACGAGTAAGTATGTACAGTCAAATGCAAAATAAGGTTTACATAAAAATGCTCAAAAATATGTCCAGTGCACTTAAATTCTGCGTAATAAGAACATCGTAACATATTTATAAGAAGATTCTTTTGGTAGGGTAGAGAGGGGCAGGTTGAGCAGTCGGGTAAGTTGAGCAACTTAAATATCTTGGAAACTACACTCGTTAGGCTAGGACATTAAATTGCAAAAAGAGAGGTCTAGTGAAAATAAATACAAGAACCTATAACAAGTTCCTATGTGGAGCACGACATGGTGGCAAAAGTCATCTATATTTTTTTGATCTTAAAAGTTAAAAATTAATGTTTGGATTTATCGCCTAGATCTGCGATAAGAAGTGCTACCAGTAATATTTGTTAATATGAATACATAGTCCGTTTATGTGTTTATCAAATTGTAACTATAATTTTAGCACATCTCTTACGTATTTGATTTTAATATTTTTTTGTGATAAATCAAAGTCCAGGGGCTAGTTGAGCAATTTGCAATGGGGCAAATTGATCAATGGAATTTAGTATGGATTTTTTTAATAACTGGCTATTATTGGTATTTTTGTCATAAAATGGCTTTTTAGGATGTTTTCAATATTCTAATTATTCTGTAAAAAAACGTTATATAAAAAATGCCTGATCGTGTTAAAAAGGCTATTTTTCCTTGTAATTTTGGGCCTGCTCAACTTACCTCGGTATCGGGGCATGATGAGCATATCTGACTTTTATTACTTTAAGATATTTTTTGTGAAATCTTAAACAAAAAAGAAAAAGTGTCTGGAGACGTTTTTGCTCTATTAAATTTCCTACCAACTGCAGTAGATTTTATAATTTTAAAACCTATTGCTTAGGAATTACACCGCGATAAACTCAAATGTGCTCAACTAGCCCCTATCTACCCTACATATTTTTGCACTTGACTGTACTGGAATCCAGCCTCATGTTTAACCATGTTTCTGAACATGAAATTGTTATGTAATAACTGTTTATTCATTTTCCTCAAAAGAGAAAATCATGCAATATTTTTCATGAAAATTCTTGTTACCTTTTTTATAATCCGAGTTTCATTACGCTGTTTTTTTTAATCTTTCTGAAAGATTTGTATTTTTTATATCATTATCATTATCAGCCTCCGTAGCCTAGTTGGTAGTAGCCCTGTCTTCGAAACTAGAGGTTCCGGGTTTAAATCCCGACGAGGGCATTATTTGTGTATTTATTCATCATAAATATTCGTTCCTTGGTCATGGCTGTCTATGAATTTAAGTATCTATATGTAACTATCTATTACGAGTATATATATCGTCGCCTGGTACCCACATCACAAGCCTTAATTGAGCTTACCGTGGGACTGGGTCGATTTATGTGAAGATGTCCAAAAATATTTATTTATTTATTATTATTATTAGCTACTACTACTGCTAGTTAGACGTCGGCCTCTCCTATTAACTATGCGTATAGGCGCATTAGGAGGTAATTGCCCATAATCGCCACGCTGGGCAAGCGATTGGCGATCGCAGTACTAATCATTCATCAATTTTCATAAACGAATGGTCTGACACTTTAATCCGTCACTTCCCTATTCACAAATTTCTCCTAAGCAGATATTATTTTTCCCTTTTCCTCATATAGACATATTAGTAAGAATAAAAAGGACAAACAATACTTAGCTGGTTGTTTATTTAGGAGACGTTTATGAATAATGGGGTTAGTCGACTTATACGACACTTACGGGAAGAGTTGGGTGGTGATAAATATACAGGGTGTAAGTCTAATACGGGCGAAGCTCTTAACGGGTGTTAGTTTACGACATAATAAGTACATTCAAATAACTTTTACTTAAAATTATAGCAATAAAATTATCGATACAAAATAATTCGGCGCGCAATGTAGAGCAACATACGCAAGTTAAATAAACACTCGTTGACAGCTAATTTCAAAAGCAGATGACACAACTGCCATATCAACAATAACAAATGTTCGTACTACATTGCTCCTACGATAATCTTAAAAAAATCGATGGCGTCATAATTAAGAGTAACTTAAAAAACCTTGTAATCCATGATTACACTAATGAATCCCATGCCTGGTTTAATTGATCGCCCGTATTAGATTTACACACTGTATTCTTACTGCCGTCACCACGCTGCCTATATATATATTTATATGTGTATTGAATACAGGCTGTTACAAAAATGGTGATACAAGATAATAAAACATGAATTTATTACTGATTTTGAACATTTTTACTATGGGACAAAATATGAAAAGTCAAGAAAAAAATCGACGCTTCCATAATATATTTTGGTCAACCTATAGCCGATTTGTATGGAACAATAATGGAAGTATAGTTTTTTCTTGAGTTTTCATGTATGGTCCTATAGCAAATAGTCAAAATCATTATATATTCATGTTTCATTATCTCGTATCACAATTTTTGTAAAAACGTAGGCTTAGCACATGAATAGTGCGACAATATGTCGCCGCGACATAGCCTATCCATCCCTCTTTTATTAATATAGTTAGTGAAAGACGAAAAATCAATCTCGCAGCGACATACTGACATGCCAATCATGTGTTTAGCATACTGTATATTTAGTATTCGGAAAAATTACTTACAAAAACATTCAAATTTATTTCAATTAGATAATTGTGATTGGTCTGAAAATAATCCATGTTACAAAAATATCCGTTGTTCAAAAGTTTTAATTAAAATGGAAAAGTGTTCCCCCTACTTACAATTTGACACGCATATGCGGCTATGACAGTTACAGCCGGGTAATTTATGAACAATTTCCGCTTCATTGTATTCTAAGTTTCTTTGTTGAAAATTAATTATATTAGCTTAACATGTTCCCTGTGCTGTGATGCATTTGAAGGTATTGATGATACGTGAATATAGCAGATATGATGCACAACCATATTTAAATATAGCGATAATTTGAAATTTGCACGTACGAGCGTACGCTAACTTACCCGCACGTATCAGCTGTAAAAAGTGACAATTTGATAAAATTAGGTATTGGCAGACTTTTTATACTGTTGCCAGGTTATGCTTGAAATTTTGTGCGAGAATTTGCACGTGAAAGGTGACACTACCGATTTTAGCTGCACATGGAACGTGTTAAAACATTTGGAGTGATAGTCAAAAGGATCAATCCGTATGGGCAATCCATGTATGGCCAAAAATGTTTAATATTAGAATTTTTTTCTCACCTACACACAGTGTACATGTTTACATCGAAAAATGTATGAAACTAGGTGAAACTAGAAAAAATATAGTACATTTCAGTCTTTAAATGTTATTACTTTCAGGAAAACGCTGTTAAAATTATGCCGATTCCTCGCGTGCACCCTGTATACATATAATTTTAGCCGAAAGAAATTGAAATATATACAAATATTTATAACGAGATCTGCATATTATACATATGCATATTTACATATACAGATACAAAAAGTAATGTAGATTCATTTAAGGGCGTTTAATATCGTAATACAAATAGAGGGAAAAAACATGGAGAAGAGTTTTTAGGTACCTACTCGGTCATAGGTTATCTTGAAAAGACCGCTCTTTAGTGATAAGACCGCCTGTTATCTGCCTGTATGTAATAAATTGTTATTGTTATTCTTTGAGTTGTGCTATAACAACGAATATTCTATCTTTCTTTACAAAGATAATTGCATGGAGGGTTGGTATATTTAAATGACCCAGTTCTATAAGGAAAATGAAAAAGATTTTTACATTTATTTTCATTTGACACCATTATTTTTATTTATCCTTTAAAATGCTGTTTGATTTTCATTACTTACTCTCGCAATTAATACAAAATAAATACGAGTAGGTACCTACACAGTTATTTATCATAATGATGAAATCGTCATTTTATGACATAATGATTACTTAATGTGTGAAGAGGGCATGGTATAAGAATTAAATCTTTAAAAAGAATTAAATATTTAATAAGAAATTAACCGCCTACAATATGTTATGCTGCTGTACCATTAGTATATTCTATGAAAAACAAACCTTAAAATCTATCATCTGCCCCTGGCATTATTTTTCTCATAAGAAGACTTGTAAATCATAAATAGTAAAACACCCTGAACATCCTTATCACCTACCAAAAAGCTGTACATCTGAAACCGAAGCATCCCTACACAAATCGCAAATACTACACCTTATACCTTACGTAAAACACGCGTAGCATCAAACTACTTACGCGTAGCATCAAACTACTTACGCGTAGCACAATCACACATACCTTAAAACAATCACAGTCACAACACAACACTGCACAGCACTGGGCTACGAGATAGCTACGAGACGAGCGCTACGGGCAGCGCGCGGGTCGAGACTGACGCCCCTCCGCCCGCGCCCGCGGGGTACTGGTTCCCTTGTTTTTGTGATTTCAGTATGTTTTTGAATTATTCCTTATCGTTCGCCAGAAAAAAAATAAACATGAAATAAAACTATGAAAACGCATCAGTCATCCGCAGACCACTGTAAGTGCACTGTAACCCTGTAAAGTGTTCGAAACGTCGGAATGAAGTTAAAATTAGTTAATATACGCGAGTTCATCCGTTTTCATAGTTTTATTTTATATCTAATCCTCGCGGTAACCGAAGAAAATATTAAAAAAAAAACAATTGAAATATTTTCTTCGGTTACCGCGAGTATTACACATGAAATAAAACTATGAAAACGGATAAACTCGCGTATATTAACGAATGAATGCGTCTGAATGAAGTTAAAATTAGTTAATATACGCGAGTTAATCCGTTTTCATAGTTTTATTTCATAAACAATTGAATTTTTAAACTATATATTGTGCGACAAAATAACTATAAATAGGTACAATTGAACTATCAACTTTTCACACCACTTTTCTCAGTTTTACGCCACCTACTGTCATTTTTTACTTTCTTATCTCTTCTACCCAAAAAGAGATTGCTTTTTCAAATATGTACTTTTATTATTTGTTCTGTATTTGTCTTTGAGGTGCAATAGAGAGTTATTGTATTGTAAACTAGGCTTTCCGAAACATGTCGCGCGTAGTGACCAAATACACGTGAGTTTAACCGTTTAATTATATTTACAAACCTAAAGATTGCATTATTTTGTCAGCCTGCGTAGCCTAGTTGGTAGTGACCCTGCCTACGAAGCTGGAGGTCCTGGGTTCGAATCCCGTCGAGGGCATTATTTGTGTATTTATTTATCACAAATATTTGTTCCTTGGGCATGGCTGTCTATCTATTTAAGTATCTATATGTATCTATCTATTACGAGTATATAAATCGTCGCCTGGTACCCACATCACAAGCCTTAATTGAGCTTACCGTGGGACTAGGTCGATTTGTGTAAAGATGTCCAAAAAATGTTTATTTATATCTAAGATTGGCCCTTGTGGCATTGTACCGAGGATGCTGGCGGCATTTCCTAACTGTATCGCAATACTGATGCGTTGTGCGAGGAAGTCGCCAGCTCTTCGGTCAGACGTGTCTATTTTTTAGATATTTGATATGTACGAACTTTATCATCATCATAAATTTAAGAGCTGCGCTCTTGTCGGTGGAGCAGCTTCCATGATTCCCTGTCCAAAGCCTTTTCTTTAAGATCCTGATACGACACGACTTCCACTTTCTCTTTCAGTTGGTCCATGTATGCTAATCTTGGCCTGCCACTCTTCCTTCTGCCTTCTACTTTTCCCTCTATGATGGTCTTGATGAAATCGTCGTGTCGCAACAGGTGGCCTAACATCTTCCCTCTTCTATTCTCAATGGTATTCAATAGGCATCTCCGTTCTTGAACTAGGTTTAAAACCTCTTCATTCGTTTTTTTCTCCATCCAGCCGACCTTCGCCATACGCCGCCAACACCACATTTCGAATGCCTCAACTGTACTGTACGAACTTTGTAGATCACAAATATACCCCTAACTAAAAAATAGATAGGGGTATATTTGTGATCTACAAAGTTCGTTGTTATGTTGGTTAGGTACCTCTTGGGTCGACCTACCTCGGGTGTCAGGGTGATCCATTATTTATGGGACACCCTGTATATAAATGTTCTTACTTTAAGAGACATATATATAAATTTATTTAAAGTTGTAAGTTGTACCTGAGATTACTTGAATAGCCAAGTCACGCCAAGTTTCTTACCGGTTCTTCTCGGGTCAGTGGGGTAAGCAATTAGTATTATTTAATCGATTTCAAATCTTGCCTTATTTTTGGGACAGCCTGTATTTATTATGTACTTCATTTGTTACTTCATATTCTGAATATAACGATACATTCAATGTTAGCAAACAAAAATGTTTGTTCTGTCCATTAACAATATTTGCTTACATTTGAGTCTCGCAATGTATAAAAATAATAACCGTTTCAAGTAAATAATATTGAAATTTATTTTTGGTATGCATTTTAAAAACACATGTGCGGAACAGGTTAGAATAGTACATTGTGCATCAAGGGAGGTAAGTACGGAATTACTAACGAGAGTGTTAGAAGCAAACGTTGCACCTTATTCTGTTGTTCGTAAGGTCGTTTTACCTTCTGAAAATTGAATTGACTAGACATATTGTTCTTTCTGTGGACCACAGATATCATATATACCATAGATCAAGCAACCGTATCTACTTAGCGTGTCAAAAGAACTCAGTGAAATCCACTGAGTTGTCCGTTTTAATCGCAGCTTGCAGCTTTCGGGCGTCAAATTTTGTAAGTTGAAGTGAACAAAAACATTAATAATGCCTCCTTAAGTAATATTAATTGCAACAACAGAAAAAAATATGAATACTCAAGGGCCTGAGACATATTTAAAATCTGACACGCTCGGCCGCCATACAAATGAATGAACTTGTTTCTTCTATCCAAATCAAATTCTGTGCTGTGGATCCTTCATACAGCACTTCATAAGCGTGAGGAGCACTAGTCTTTCCAGAAAATAATTAGGACCGTTCTTCTTAAAAGAGATTTTTCTAAGGCTTGCTGCTTTTATGTTTTATTTGCTCATAGACAAAGTAGAGGCGCCAATGCCCCACGTAGAAACTGAAAAAGACATTGGCAAGCATAATATCTTAATATCATAGCTTTTAATGACTCGAGTTAGTATTCCGCTTACCGACCGTGATACATACAATGTTTTTCATTTCTATTACTCCTGTTATCATCATCATCATCATTAGAAGCCAATTGACGTCCACTGCTGGACGTAGGCCTCCCCCAGAGAGTTCCACAAAGACCGGTCGTGAGCAGTACGCAATTCCATTGGACACCCGCAACCTTCACCAGGTCGTCGCTCCCGTTATGCATGCAAGTAATGGCGCGCTTAGACAGCAAGTGTGATGAAAAATATATAAAGGAATTTAATTAATAACTGCTATCGGCAGCTAATAATCAAAGTTTTATGGTCCTCGCACGTTATAATAAATAAATAAAATAATAAATATCTTGGGACATCTTACACCAATCGACTAGTCCCAGGGTAAGCTCAATTATTTGTTTCAAATTAAGGTTTGTGATGTGGGTAACAAGCGACGATATACATAATAGATACGAGCCCCGATGCATATGTTCTCATCCAGTTAGACAGTTTTTCGAGATTATCCCGTTCATTCGGGGGAAAAGGTTTAGAGACAAAACCTTCACTATTCAATAGTAGTACTAAAGTAGTTTCTTTCAGTATAAAATATTTGGACTTAATAAATCAGAATAAAAAAAAAACTATTTTACGAGAGGTATTTTTTTTAATTTTTTCCACAATTTTTAATTTTGTAAATAATCAATGAATGTAAAGAACGCCATTAATATTAAAGACGACATGGTACACCTGATGCACTGCGAATTTTGCGTCAAGCTTATAAGCGCGGAATTACGGTGGTGAACGAAAATATAATTTAGACACTGGTTTGTTAAAATCGATTTATTAAACAACAAAAGCGTACTTCAGATTGTTGTGTCTCTTGAAATGTAGTAGGTACATTAACCATGACTAACGTTCATACAATTTATCATTAGCATAATGTGATAATTTTTAAAATATTCAAAATTTTGTAAAAATTGTTTCGAACTAGACGAATTCCACTGCATCGGGGCTCGTAGATAAATACATATAGATACTTAAATACATAGACTGCCATGACCAAGGAACAAATATTTGTGATAAATAAATCCCACTACCAACTAGGATACGGAGGCTGACAGACAGACACTTATAACTAACAATGTTCAAAGGCATGTTTCACCATCCTTTCTTATTTACATATTTATCAAACGCATTACTCACGTAATTATCATCGTCATTCGTCATTAGTCGATAATTGCTCGACATGTTTCGATCAACAAAGCCGGTTCAAGTGATGGTATCTGAAAAAATACATGTGAAATTATGGATTACTACTAAGAATTAAAAAAGGAGTAGCAACTAGGGTTTTCAAATATTCGAGTGTTTCAGATAAATACTCTCGAATATTTCAAACCAAATACACAAATGAATATTTGGTTTTTTATTTTAAAATTTTCATCAGGCTGACTACCGCGAAAATCGAAATTCGTCACTCAAACGAAGGCGTCATTAGAGTGAGGGAGACAAATCCTCGAAATTTACGGATTTCGTATTTCGGGGTAAGGGAGCAGAATTCAGACAGTAGAATAGTTTCCGAAATATGATAAAATATTGAAAATGTCGGTAAAATTACTTAATATTTCAATAAGACGTGATATCCTGCAGTAATCAACACTTGGCTGTAGATATTTACTAGATTTTCTTTCAAATGCCAAATCCACCTAATCTAAAAATCTTACTCGGTTTTGTAACTATTTCAAACTCGACTGCCTCTAATGAAATGTCTTTATCTAAAGTACCTACTGAACGTTATTCGTTTTCAAAGATAACATGTTATAAATTGCCAGAATTGATCGAGTGTCACAGAAGCCATCAAACTACCTTCACGAATGAAGATAGTCTGATAATAAACCGAATAACTTTGATGTGAAGTTTTAACGTAAAGTAATCACCTATTTGATCCAGCTGGGAGTTATGGAATAATGGTTTATCTATAGTGTATCTACTAGATAGAGCATTATAAATATAGATATTCATAAATATGTTTGGACATCTTTACACAAATTGACCTAGTCCCACTGTAAGCTCAATTAAGGCTTGTGATGTAGGTACCAAGCAACGATATATGTAATAGATAGATACATATATATTTAAATACATAGACAGCCCATGACGAAGGAACAAATATTTGTGATAATCGGAGATCGGATTTTTGTGCGACATCTCATAATAAATGTCATCAAAATGACGTAAGTCACTTCTTTTAATTATCATTAAATACACAAATAATGCCCTCGCCGGGATTCGAACCCGGAACCTCCAGCTTCGTAGTCAGGGTCACTACCAACAGTTGGTAGTTGGCTAGGCTACGGAGGCTGACAAAATTATTAATGTGTTGATAATGGTTTATCAATAGTAAATCCAATGGATAGAGCATTTAAATGCCGTCTCTTACCATCATGTTGTTGTTGTTGTATTCTGGCCATTTTTTTCCGCAACTCGACATCAAACGTGCCTATTTTGCGTGGTCCCAACGCTGGGACCTTGATTCCTATTACTTGATATTCACAAGTGCTTTACGGTGAAGGAAAACATCCTGAGGAAATCTGCATACACCTGCGAAGAAATTCAAGGGAGTATGTGAAGTCCCCAACAAATACTGGGCCAGCGTTAGGACCACGCAAAATAGGCACGTTTGATGTCGAGTTGCGGAAAAAATGGCCCGAATACAACAACAACAACATATCTGATGGTGACTGTACGGTTACTGAGGCCATCAAATCAATGCTGCATCTATTAGTGGCTATCATCTGGTTGCCCTCAGGCTAGTCAATCGGGACCATCTTCGAGTCTAGAGGTCATCGGGTCGGCTGATATGGACTGACGTTTCTCGTCCGACGTCCAGATCTCATTTCTGATTGCAGAACTATTACGGGTACAGTATCTAGCAATATTTTAATAGAAGTGATAGCCGGTCCACATTTACTTTTCCAAGTAAATTCAGCAACCATATTGTTTTTAAAAAGTCACTTTATATTTATGTTTAGTTAGTCATTTTGCTTGGAAGAGTTCATTTCTGAGTAGATACATGAAAAGTTCTAACCTGAACTGTATTCATTTCCCGAGAATGTATATTATAGATAGAAATATAAATCCTTAGAAATACTAATTTACTAAGAAATAAGTATTTGTGATGACTGATGAGCATAAAGAGCCCGACGTGTATTTACAACAAACAAAAAGTAAAATAACATAATACTACCACAATTGAAGTCGATGACTGCTTGATATAATAGGGATGATGACTGGCATGTCAAATCAGCATCTTTTTTCGAACTGTCAAAACGATCACCACTATGGAATTTTATATAAAATACTCAAAAGTGACGTCACGTTTGAGAACTGCCAAATGACCTACTATTTTAAGTTCTTTTCAATTTATTAAATAGAAGTTCTGTACAAAAATTGCTGCAACCTACATCTTAGTAATAATTTCTTCGTGTATTATGTCGTGTATAATTTTAAATAATTTATTTTAACTACAGTCATCATCCCTATTATATCAAGCAGTCATCGACTTCAATTGTGGTAGTAACCCGGTAAGCTTAAATATTTTTAAATCTATCATTATACCGGGCGGCAGTAGAAAATGAATAAAATATAAACGAACCTAAAAACTTCTATTATTTCATAATCAGGCACATTCAGAACAAAATATTACCGAAATAAATCCTTTGGCTTAAGCCTTGTGTACACAATAAATTAGGGCTTGCAATACCGGTGTTTTTTGTATGGGCAATATCGGGATCCTGGTTTTGTCTACAATCCCTTAATATAATACAATACAATACATTATTAATAATTTTAGGTTTCAATTATTGAAACTCCAGGTTTAGTTCAATTGTTATTACTGTAATGTATGTTGTATTACCGTTTGTTTCTCAATAACTAAAAAATAAAAAAAAACATGTAGGTACACTAACGTAAAAATAAATATTATTATTGAAAGTCACATTACATGTTTTTTTTTGTTTTCTACTGGCACTCGGAATAGTGCCAAGTTGATGAAGATCATAGCTCAAAACGATTGAAGATTGAAGCCTAAACATCTAAGTGAAAGTGAAAATGTATCTTTGAGAAGTTTTCTCGTCAGTAACAACTTTGAACATGTTATTTCGTTATCTCGGCTAGATTCAGACCAGGGCAACATGCTGACGAAACTTCGTCCACTTTATTCTATTTCTAGTACCAAAGTATAAACGGGGGTTATACTTACCCCCTTATTCAAAAACGTTTCCTTTACTCCAACTGTACCTGCACGTAAGAGTATATGAGTAAGTACCTACACCTATCATAATACCTCTATATTTATGATACAAGTATTTTATGACAGTTTCTAATTTACACCATCAGCCTAATGATAGTTCACTGTTGGAAGTAGGCCTCTCGTATTAACTATGCGTATAGACGCATTGGGAGGTAAAGGCTCATAATCGCCACGCTGGGCAAGCGGATAGGCGATCGCAGTAATGTGTCCACTACAATGACGCTGCTGTCCATCATCAATCTTTTATCAATGGTCAGTGACACTTTAATCCCTTAGTCGACTCTTACGACGCCCGCAGGAGGAGTTGTTATTTTCTAATTTATTTTTTAATTTTTGACTCGTGCCTTTGTCATAGAACAATGAACTGAATTTATTTAGTTCATTGTTCTATGACATACATTTCCAGAATATTCGAGTATATTATACAACGGTATACGAATACGTGGAATAAATAAACAAGTATTATGCCATTTTATTATTACGCAAATAAATGTAGGTACTCCCACAGAATAATCAATACTGTAGGTACTTGACACCGAAATACACAAATAATGGGTACTTCAACCTTCAACACGGAGGTAATCTCTATATTGAAGTATGTTTTGTTTCGTTACTAGAACTCAGGATAAAATATTGTGCATGACGTAATTGGCATTTTGTATGGATAATTTCAAGGAAGCTTTCCATAGAATTTGGCGAATTGTTTTGCTTGGTAAAAACTTGCTCGTACTTGCTCTTTTAATTTTGAGTAACTAACTGTTTAAAATAACATTAAGTAATTTTTGAGCAAAATACCTTATCTACGACATGTAAGGTACTTTCCTTCCATGTCCTGTAGTTTTGGGACGCCCTGTATATTAAATGTATTGTAAGTAATTCTAATTTAAAGTTTTATAAATGTAATATTTGTTATATAAGTTCTATGTCCGGTCTATGCTAACACCTTAATAAGTTTACCCGTATTAGATTTACACTCTGTGTATACCTATACACTGAACAAATTCAAACCCTAGGCGTCTCTAGAACCTTGTGAAAATAACAAGTATTAACTAGTTTCTTACAATTTGATTTCTAGCGCCACATAATCCTTGAGTGGCCTAAGGTTCCAATTGGTTCGGGATAACCGTCAATCCCTGTTTCACTGTCAAATAACGTATTTTAGATTCTCGCAATTTTGAGAGAACAATGCTTTGGGCATGATCGAGATTCGGTTGCTCGTTTTGAATGTAAGTAGGTCAAAACATCTTGACCCCTGGGCCCTGATAACAACGGATTCTAAAGTGTATCGATAGGCATTTGCCAAGATAAAATACAAAATGTAGTAAGTGGCCTAAGGTTGTAGTACCTTCGAAACACTAATTACAGATGTCGGTAGTGATTAGCTTCACAATACCATTGACTAAATTCGCTGTGATCGACGGAAGGTCGTCTGGTTTAATTGGAAGCACGTTGGACCGGCAATCCAGAGGAAGCGGGTTCGAATTCCGTGACAACCAGAGTCTTTCGCAGTTGATTTTTTCTATGTTACGACATTGTGGGAAAATGTAGTAAGTCCATTGATTCCGATTTGGATTACGAGTTCTTTTTCTGTATTTTTTTTTATAACTTTTATTTCGATCTCTTTTTGCAACTGTTCTAAAGTGTATCCATCCTTACTTGTCTTATCATGTTAACAAACAAAACGTCAACGATGATCAAAGACAATCACTAGTAATTAGAAATGTCGATTTAATGAAATGTCAGCGATAATTTCACTACTTACGTAAATAGAGGTATTGCATCGTCTGTCAGGAAGATAATTTATTAACACAATAATATATCAAAAACTATAGTTATTTAAATATTAAAATTTTGATAAATGACTGCAATTTATTTTAAATGCAATTTTCCCAAATTGTACTTCAAGTATTAATATCGATATATTGACATGCCAACATTACGGTACATAAACAATGTAGACATCGAAATGTCAGATGTTTTTTACGGTTATCCGGCCGTAACAGCGTTTATTGACGAAAATCTTTACAGAAATGATATTTTTCAGTGCTTTTTAAGTGATTTCAATACTATGGGAGTTTTTGTAAGTATGCAACAACATTTGAAGTGATGATTAATGTGTAGTTGCAAAGAAAATAGTGAAAATGTTTTCAAAAAGTGTTTGTTTACATGATAAGACAAGTAAGAATGACTTTACTTATATACATAAATAAAATCTAACCAAACTAGCTAACCTAACCTATACCTATAGGTACGTGATTATTATTTATGTTTAGGTAGGTATAACTTTCTTAAGTATTCTGAACACAAATGTAGCTAAAAAATTAGCCAGTAGAAAACGAAAAAAAGGTAAACAAACGTAAAACCTTGCATTATTTCAAAATATCGCACTTTTGGGATACAATCTTGGTCTTATCACCAACTAACGAGCTTAAAATTTACTTTCACATACATTTTTGATTAAAATAATTGATATTTATTAGTATTAAAGTTAGGCACTGGTCTCACCGCGAGCTACTAAGCTATGAACTATGGGCTATAAACACGAACAAAATATATGCACTCGCGTGTAAAAAAAGAAACACGGCGATACTTGCCCGGCGGTGATAGCTGATAGCCGGGCGAGTATCGCCGTGTCTCTTTTTTTTAATGTGTTTATAGCCCATACAACGATGTAGTATACCTACTCTGTCCAACAACCTTCAGCAGCAGTAAAAGGGGCAAATTTAAAAGTTACCTACAGGTTCGTTTTGTTAATCGTTCATGGAAAATTTTAATTTGTCTCCCTTTTTCAGTTACAAAATTAATAAAAAAAAGCGACTAAAAGAGTTACACAAGATTTTACTTCGTAACACAAAAATTGTGATGACATTTTTTTTTCAATAAAGGCATTTAATTACATACATGTTTTTTGAAATAGCTTAGCTTGGACGGACGGTGTTTAATGCATGCACTTTATTTTCAAACAGAACTGTGGTTTGAAATTATAACTAATTTGTGTTAGTAACCAGACACTAAATGTAATTCAGCATCGTTAGTTATTCAGCGATATCAAAAGGTTACATTTGGTAATATATTGCATCGAGATAATTCAATTAATAATGATTATTTGTAAATACATATGTGGATAAACTATCATTGCATATTCTGTATTAATTATTGTTGATTTAATGGGGTCGAATCCCGGCGAGGGCATTATTTGTGTACCTATTTATTTAGCACAAATATTTGTTCCTTGATCATGGCTGCCTATGTATTAAAGTGTTTATATGTATCTATCTATTATATAATATCGTCGCCTGGTACCCACATCACAAGCCTTAATCGAGCTTACAGTTGGACTAGGTCAATTTGTGTAAGATGTCCCGATGTAATAATTAATTAATTTATTATATCCACCTATTTTAAAGTAAATCCAAGCAAAGCCCGCGAGCGTACCTTTTGCACTTGTTCACAATCTCTTATTTACAGCGACCATGTATAACATGGACGTCTAACACTAGCTCAAAAATGCCCCCAAAGCCAATTGTTCAATTGTGCCAAGATGGGCAGGACATAGCGCTTTTCTTAACACCACGCATATTTAGCCTCAACATCTTTGTCAAAAGTTTATAGAATACAGTCAATTACAACTTTGATAGACCCAATCACAACCATTTTCAAACGGTGGTTTAAGTTTTCATAGGTTGATATTGAAATTCATTACCATGATACATTGAACAGGGGGTGACTTCCATTATATATTTTTTTTTAATAGCCTGCTATTGCGTGTCCCACTGCTGGGCAAAGGCCTCCCCTCTCGTTTTCCATTTCGTCCTATTGTTGGCAAGTTCCCACCATTCTCCGCAGAACGCGTCCAAGTCGTCCCGCCATCTCCTTTTCGGTCTGCCTCTGCTCCGTTGGCCATCGTGTGGGATCCACTCAGTGAGTGATTTGGCCCATCTTTCCGGGTGCATACGGCAGACATGTCCGGCCATTATATATCAAATATAAATTTGTTCGTAATTTACAGCCTTTCAAAAACGGTCCTGAATCTTCGTTGACAAATTTCAGTGTCACTCCTCTTCATTGCATCAGGGTAATGAATTTCAACGCTGAAATATGCGCGGTGTTAAGAAAAGCGCTATGTCCTGCCCATCTTGGCACAATTGAACAATTGGTTTCGGGGGCATTTTTGAGCTGGCGTTAGACGTCCATGTTATATGTATAGTCGCAGTTTACCGCCCTTAATGCACAATGTAGTATTCCCTCTTCCAATCTTGCTACAAAAGTCCCGTAAACCAAAACCTTTGGTCAGCCCTTCACGAGCCAGCCTAAGTTTCCCAAACTTTAGATAACCTAGAGCAGTGTTTCTCAAACTTGCGGGAACATATTAGTTAGCTTCAGTTATTCGAGAGGACGAAGTTCGAAATTCAAACCGGTAGAACCGGTAAGTTCGTAATTGATGTCAATTTGACTTACTGTTACATTGGAAGAAAATGTGAATGATAATAATTCGTGTGTCATTTGTGTCAACCTATGAACGTGCTAACAAAGCTGGAGGTTCGGGGTTCGAATGCAGACAGACAAGGGCATTTATTTGAGTAGGTCATCAGCCTACATATCTCAGTCCACGGCTGGACGGGTCTGGTTGACGGCATTAAGAATACATTCGTCATCACTCCAACTCTTCCTGCGGGTGTCGTAAGAGTCGACTAAGTGATTGAAATGTCGCTGAACATTCTTTGATAGAAAATTAATGATGAGCAGCAGCGTCATCATAGTGGACACATTACTACGATCGCCAATCCGCTTGTCCAGCGTGGCGATTATGAGCATTTACCTCCTAAAGTATCTATACGCATAGTTAATAGGACAGGCCCTACGTCCAGCAGTGGACTGAGATAGGCTGATGATCTGACGTAACCGTACCATGAATTGGCAAGTAACGTTTACGATAATTATAACAGTGTATCATTACGCTGTCACTGATGTATTGGAGTAAGCTTGATGGGCTGATGGGCTACTTTTACGCATCGAGTCAACTCTACTTGCAAACTTATACGATTCCGGTTCGCTACAATCAAATGTCATAATACCATATATAATAAAATAAATAAATATCTTGGGACATCTTACACAAATCGACCCCCACGGTAAGCACAATTTAGGCTTGTGTTGTGGGTACCAAGCGACGATATAATAATAGAGATATACCGGGTGGCCCATTCAAATCGGTCAATATGGGAAAGTCTGAAACTATAAGACATAAGAAGATTTGTTCTTAGGAACCATGTCATTGATTTTGATAATAAGGAAACTGCGCTGATAAATACGAAAAAAAAAATTTTTTTTTTCTTAACATTTACACAATATTAAACACCTAGTAAAATAAATTTAAGTACGTGAAAACAATGAATTCCTTCATTTTAGACATCATGTTTCTTAGAGACATTTACTGCTTAAGACCTACACAAACGATATCTGAATATTCTGAATAGAAATAGTGTATGTTTATTTTTTCAAAACAACCGGGTTCGATTCCCTGGCTGGGTACAGTTTATTTTTCAAATGTATGAATGCAGTTTTTCTTTTTATCAAAATCGATGAAATGGTTCCTAAGAACAAATCTTCGTATGTCTTATAGTTTCAGTCTTTCCCATACTGACCGATTTGAATGGGCCACCCTGTATATAAAGATACTTAAATACATACACAGCCATGACCAAGGAACAAACATTTGTGCTAAATAAATACACAAACAATGCCCTCGCCGGGATTCGAACCCGGAACCTCCATGTTCTTAGAATGTCAATACAGATTAGTAGTAAAATGTCTTAAATTCCAAAATAACTTATTTTCAGTACATCTAAATGCCGAAATGACATTACATCTAATATTCGAAATGTGTTAGGATCATAATAATCAAAATTCAAAACGACAGGTTCTCAGAATACCAAAAATGTTATTTACAGTAAGTATTACATTCCTTGCACTGTGTTTTATTATCAATTTTAGCATTAAATTAGTTAAATAATGCTAACGATTTATGAACAATTAAATTGAATACAGTTTTCATGCAGTGTTTAGGCATTTTGAGAAAGTAATGTTTTGGTTTTAAGTTAAGGCTTTCAGACATTTTGGGAATACGGCAATTTCAGAAGTAGGTTTAAGCTATTTCAAGTTTTAGACATTATGAGACTAATCTGTTTTGGGATTTCGACGTTTTAGGAATATGGTATTATGATACATATTTGGTTGTAGCGAACCGGAATCACTCATGGTACAGCTATGTACGGGTAACTTTACCTAAGACACAATTAGAAATGTACAAGTTGCAGGCAGAACATTCTCAAAATTGCAGGAATACACTCGGAAATTTCCGAGAATTTTCATGAGAATTTAAGAGTAAGTTCTCACTGAGAATGTTTCTATGAGAATTTATAAAAGAGTTATGGAAAATATCGTATTTCACAATTGAGTGAACAAGGTATAAAATATATCTTAAACGGCATGTATACATGGTGTTCTATGAGCCACTGAAAACCTTGAACGGGTTGATTTAGTAGGCTATACTGAACAACTTTTAATATGGGGCCATCACGAAATCTAAAAAAAAATTGTCTTTTTCATATATTTTGACCGATTGATCACGACATTTTATATGACAAAGGCAATTTTTTTTTGAGATTTCTGGGTTAGCTCCATAGTAAAAGTTATTCAGTTTAACCTACCAAATCACCCCGTTCAAGGTTTTCTGGCTCGTGGAACACTCTGTATACAACGGTTTTAGCATGATTAGATTGCTTGTAAAGTTTAAATTGCCGAGAACATTCTCTATGGAAGTTTCGCAACTTATGAAACTTCTCCTCGGTACATTGCTAGACACAATAAAACATCTACCTATCAACATACCGTGCAATACCCTAGGATACACGATAAACAATATATCAATTTCTTTTCATCTCAAATCAAAGCTCCTGTTTTCATTCATCCAAACAATCATAATAGGCCCATTATCACGCACGTACATTCTAAATCATAAAAATCGCTATCGATATCGCCTTATTACTTACCAAACCTCGTATCTGCAACACTCAATATATAGAATAAACACCCTTATTTAGAGTAAAAGAAAGGTTACATTCCTATGAATTTATTGCTGTAGATTTGAGGTTGGTAGGTATAGTCGCGATATGGAATCGGTACATCGTTAGGTCGTGAATGGAATACTATGTTACATGCGAGCACTCGATTAACTACGCAATAAATTGAAGAGGAGCTGGAGAAATATAGCTGTCCCGTTTTGGCGGGAGCCCTCGCGCTCTAATCGGGCTTGGTGCAAGGAAGAAAAGGTAAGCGGTAGATGGTTAGGTCCATAGACAAAATAGTATAAACGGAATTTTGATTGTTTCTTCCAATAGGTATGTATGTCTATCTGTCCATATGGTATAGCGCTTTTACTCAGTAGATATTTATAAAACATTACTTCATGGTAAATACAATACTTTACAGAGTAGGTACAATACATTGCACATCGAAATAAACATATATAAACTACAGGTGTATTTTTGTTCTCATGAACATAAGTTACGTTTACTTTAAACAGAGAGGAACACTTTCGGGCTTTCTTTGCGTTCAAAGGGTTAAAAAATACACCCAATTACTTATAATTATGTTCATTAAACTTAACGATAACATGGCTTACTAGTAGTAAACTTACTCATTAGGTATCGAATACTAACCCATCACCGAAAAGTAAAAATACGTTAAAGCTTATGATAATTTTCATGATATTAATAATACATTTCTAAAATAATAATATTTCTGGTACCTAAAAGCTACAATAATCTCGCCAGAAATATTTTATCTATAAATACCCATATGATAGTCCCACTATTACCATGTAGAAGTGGGACTATCATTTATTTATTTAATTGTTATTGCACAAAATAAAAATCATACAAAAGGCGGACTTAATGCTATGAAGCATTCTCTACCAGTCAACCATCGGGCAAAACAGAGAAACTGTGAGCGGTAAATTGTAATTGTCCGATACTTTACACTAGTAACAACGCAATTGCAACTAAGTACAACGATGAAAACGTGACTTTTCCACCATCTCCCTCACGTTTTATATACAAAACAACGTTGTATTTATAAAATTAGGTGCATGCATGTATAATGCTTGCCCTTAGAGTATGGTCACGTTTTCATAGTTGTACTTAAATATAATTCATGTAATATTGTGGTATGTGAGTTGTTATGGTTCGTCCAAAATAAGCATATCCTTATGGATAATGAAAACTTAGTGAAATTTATTCAACGGCTTATAGCGACAACAATATAGATCGGGTGCTCACTGCTCACCCATAACATGACAACCCCGATCCAAATCATTCTAATAATTCGGTGCTAGGCTTGAAAAAATTTATAACTCGAGATATTTTGGCAAAGGAAAAGAAATTTATTATATCGACGCTGGAAAGCAAACACGTAGTAACCAACACAAGGTCAAAAATTTTTTTATTGCACTTTCGGAATCTTCGATTTTTTCCGCGTCGATTGGTGCCATCCGCGTGCCGATATGATGAAAAACAAGGAAATTAGGAACTACAAATTTTCCCATTTTTCTTGAAATGTATTCTCCAAACACGTAGTAAGTAGCAAAAAAACCTCTGTTATTTAAATCAAAGCATTTACAGCACTTAAAACCGCCCGTTGTTCTGACGACGATGCTGGTTACTACGTGTTTGCCGCTCATAGATTTGAAAGTCTTGCAGTTACGCCATTTGGCAGGAAATAATATTTTGGCTAGCAGTATCAAATTAGAGAATCTTGTCTTTTACTGCGTTTACAAGGATCACGTAAAGCTAGCTACTTAATAATTACTTCACTTTTGTAGGGTGTAGGGGCTTAGATTCGCGCGCCTTAAAACGTTTTAACGTGGCAGTCGCCGCCATTGCGCATACGCTTACGACGTCACTCAGTGCGGTCCGCGGAGCGAAAGTGAGTCGAAGTGTTTGGAATTTTGAAACATTATAACGAGAATTTTGCCTAAAGTAATTACTGATTAAAATAAAAAAATTAAAACGGATAAACGCACGTATATTCATTAAATTTAACATCATTCCGACGTTTCGAACACTTTATAGGGGTTCGTGGTCTGCGGACGACTGACAATCGAGGAAATTTGATAGATCTACTTACATCAAAATAAGAATGATAAGTACAAAACTACCCATAAAGAATATACTAAACCACAGACATTTTAAGGGATGTAGATATTACAAATATTGCAAATGAAGCTAGTTATTCATTATAAGTATTTTCAAAATGAAGACAAAAACAAAATAAATAATCTACGCCGGTTCTATCCCTTCACCTCTGACCTGAGAAGAAATCCCTTCTTTTGTATGATTGTATTGTTAGGAAGGTATCCCAATTTTGGGACCGGCAAGAAACTTAGCGGGACACATCTATTAAAAAAACATTTGTAGTACTTCTTAAGATCCACATGCAATTGCACTAAACCGAAACATACATATTATTTACATACATACGTATTTCTTATTTGTAAAAAGCACAATACCGTCGTACCCATTAGTCTCACGGTCTATGCGAGCCTGTCTGCTCCTTTATTAGATGAACTATAGGATCCCAAGCTGGTGATAGTGATAAGCTTGTTTCTATCCTATTAAAATTTGAATATTTCATTATCACAATGACCTCACCAAGTGCGAGTCAGACTCGCGCGCGAAGGGTTCCGTATCATTATCATTAAAAAATACAGTTAAATCAACCTATCTCAAAACTATAAGAGATAATTTAATCAAACTAAAAATCGTTGATAGAGTTTATTAATATGCAATATTTTTTTTTTAGAATTTTATAGCACGTAGTTTAAAAAATAGAGGGGGGGGGACACATTTTTCAGACTTTGACAGCTGATATCTCAAAAACGGTTAGCTTAAATAAAAATGTGATATATAAACTTGTATATCATTTTCAAAGACCTTTCTATTGATACCTCACACGCTTATATACAACTAAAAAAAAAATTCTATCCCTCAGTTACATGTATGGAGGGCCCCAACCCCAATTATTTTTTTTACAATATAGTATCACAATTTTGTAGCGGTCCATAAAACACATATCATTACCAAATTTCATCACTGTAGCATTTATAGTTTCTAAGTAAATCGGCTGTGACAGACGGACGGACGGACAGACGGACAGACGGACATGACGAATCTATAAGGGTTCCGTTTTTGCCATTTTGGCTACGGAACCCTAATATTGTCTGTGGTTAAGTAAATTTTTCTTTGTGGGTAGTTTTTGTACTTATCTTTCTTATTTTGTTTGTTCGAAACATCGGGATGAAGTTCAATTTAATTAATATTCTATCCGTTTCTATACTTTTATTTCATGAGCAATCATCTCAGTAACCGAAGAAAATATTAAGTGATTAATTTTATTAACAATGTTAGTTTTTTATTTTTTTTATTTGGACGTATTCAAAGTAGGCTTTTCTTTTGTTAGTATAGGTATATTATACAAAGTTAACGTTGTGTTTATATTATAATAATTAACTACATGATTATTAATGAAAATAGCTGATACTGCAGATATAGACTGAGCAAAAGTAGTATAAAGATAGAATGACATACTTTTTTAGTCGTTTCTTCTGTCCAGCGTGGACGTTTCTTTATTATTTAATAGGATCTCATTATGTTTTCTATATGTAGGAACCAAGTTCATATTGCGTTTATATTATTATAAATATTATAATAATTTATCTTCATGGTTATGAATAAATGATTGATACTTTAGATACAAGATAAACAACTAAAAAATGTTATCAGTCTCAAACGTGCTAGATAGAAGTACTTATAGATTTTTTAGTTGTTTATCTTGTTTAAACTGGGCTCAATTATGTTATACTTTGCTAAAACTATACATTTTATAAAAGTCTAATTATGATTTTTCAAGATAAAGGTATACTTATACGTTTCGTTTTTAATTTAATTATTTCATTTTTGATTATTACACTTCAAGTGGTTTGATTTTCATATTTAATTCCTTTATGTCTCTTCTCATTTTTAACGAAACATTTGAAAATTCGTGTGTTTTGTTTCGCGATTCCATTAAAGTCACTTTAAAAGTCATCCTAAAAATGTTGGCAATACATTTAATGCATTTGAAAATACTTACAATACGAAAACAAATAGTGTTACAGCACTGGGCTCATTGAAATTATCTAAAGCATGTGGTTAAACACTTTATTACCGTTACTTTTAGTAAACTTAAAGTGGGTTACTGCGTTTTTGCTATCCACAAAAACGATAGAAAAATGCTATTTCATACATTTGTTGACGTCGGTTACTACGTGTTTGCTAACTGTAAAAAAACAACCAAAACGTAGTAACCCACATAACTCCACTTGTAATAACTTATGGTGAAATTTATTTAAATGAAATTAAAGACAAAAAAAATGTGGATTTTGTGTCCAATTTTTAATAAGATGTGTCCATAAATACGAAAGTTATGATTTTTTTTTCAAAACTCGGGAGGTTTTTCGGCTCTGGTGAACAATTTCATTTTTGTGGGTCATGTCAAACTTGAACTCAATTTTCTTCTACTTTTCATCTCGTGATATCAAGTTCTTTACGCTGTGCACCAAATTTACAATTATTTAAATAAAAAATATTTATTTCGCTATTCTTTCACAGTTTGCACCACCGACGCGTCCTACGCAGGCGCGCTACCTTCGTCCCGGAGCAAAAACCCGGAATACTCACAACACCAAAACACCAACCACAGTTGAACCTTATTCCCTAGCAATAAGACTCACAAAGCTTCAGTTAACATTGCTACTTTTTTGCCAGTTAATTACGAGCCTAAGCAAAGTTCGGAGTTATTCCCTAAAATAACAGGAGTAAACACACTGTGGACTTAAGGGCGATCTGTTTGTTCCGGAGTTCCCTGGGCACCTTATTGGGACCCTTGATCTTTTAATTGATCGCGACTTGGAGAAGCAATAGGGATGATGACTATAGTTAAAATAAATTATTTAACATTATGCACGACATAATACACGAAGATGTTATTACTAAGATGTAGATTGCAGTCATTTTTGTATAGAACTTCTATTTAATAAATTGAAAAGAACTTAAAAGAGTTGGTCATTTGGCAGTACTCAAACGAGACGTCACTTTTGAGTATTTCATATAAAATTCCATAGTGGTGATCGTTTTGACAGTTCGAAAAAAGATGCTGATTTGACTTGCCAGTCATCATGCCTATTGTTACCAATAGATATACAGACCTTGCAAAGCTACAGGTCCCGGGTTCCAATCCTGACGAGAGCATCTGATCAGATAAGAAATATTAAATAAAATTAGTCTATCCTCGTCCTGGCCGTCATACTTATTATGAAATTTAAACCTAAAATTTGAAAATATAGTCGCTTTTCTTTTGTTCTACATCTTACATAAAACATAAAGTCTAAACTTAAATAGGCGTTTCATTCGTTATTTAAAAAAATATATATTATTGTCTCCTTTAGAAATCACAATGGGCAGGACGTTACGAACAAATTAAACATGGAAGCCGCACGCCATACCAAATTACCTTTCAAAAACGGTCCTGAATTTTAGTTGGCAAATGTCACCCCCTCTTCAATGCATCACGGCAATGAATTTCAATGTCAACCTATAAAAACTTAAACCGCCATTATAAAAAAGTTGTGATTGGTCCATCAAAGTTTTGATTGGCGATATTCTATAAGCATTTTTCAAAGATGTTGCGCCGAAATATGCGCGGTGTTAAGTAAAACACCATGTCCTGCCCATCTTGGCAACATTGAACAATCGTTTCGGGGGCATTTTTGAGCTGGCGTTAGACGTCCATGTTATATATGGTCGCAGGCAGGACGTGGCTATTAAGACAAAGTCCTAAGTTAAGTAAGTTAATAAATTAAAATCATAATTATCTTCTCGAAGATTATGTATACATATGTTACATACATGTTTTCATGCTTGTGTGCGAATGTACAGTCGAGGAAATTGAATGTTTAGCACTTTGCGGTTCAACTTAATTTGGTAGTCATGTATGTATTTAAAGTGAGCCATAAACTGCTAAACATTCAATTTCTTCGACCGTACTTACCTATACTGTCGTCATTACTTAAAAGGCAGTCTTCTAACAACACTTACTTTTGAGAAAATCGCAAAAGCAGCATTTATTTTTTTTCTTTATTTAGGGTGTGTAAGTAAAATTTGACACGGGCACGCGCACGATGAAAATTTAAAGGCGGTAAAAAGAAGTTGTCTGTTTTTAACGAGAGGCCTTTTACTAGTTGGTCGTGGAGTTAAAAAATAAACAAAATTTGGAACACCTGGCCCCAATTTCACAACATTGACAAGTCCTACAATTGTAAATCTACGATTTCTCCAATAGGGAGCGTCTATAGGCTACAGTTACCGCTTACCATTGGAAGGGCCGTGCGTTTGTTTGCCACCAGCATAAAAATTAGTGCAGGAACTTTAATAAATCAGCAGTAAATAGCTACTTTTATGCGAAGCAAAATTACAATTGTCACAAAAATCACGACAATTGTAGCGAAATTCCGACATAAGCCGAATCTCATGTCAAGAATTAATGAAAATTGTACTAAACCTTGCGACAATTGTCACGGGTTTCGGAAAATAAAAAGTAGTTTATTAACGATATAATAACGTTATTAGGGTGATTCTTAAAAAAAGTTCGGCAAAAGAAAATAAAAAAGTTTTTTTTCTTTACTGTTTTTCGCAATGTACATCGAAAGTATATACCAAAAGCATATTTTTGATGAATGTGGACAAGCTTAATACCATTGGGAAAAGCAAAAAAAAATTGCATGTAAACACGGTTGTGACAATGTATGACACGGACGTTACATATTTGCAAATGTTAAAATAAATGTTTAAATTGATGTGTTTATATTCGTAATATCATAATTTATCATGATTAATCAATAAAATATACCAAAAGCATATTCTTGATGAATCTGGATAAGCTTAATACCATTGGAAAAGGCTAAAAAACCATGTAAACACGGTTGTGACAATGTATGACACGGACGTGACTTTTTCCAATAAATGTTAAAATTGATGTTATTAAATTCGTAATATCATAATTTATTATGATTAAGCAATAAAATAAAGCAACGAAATGGTTTCATTAACAGTATTTATTTGTATTTTTCTTCAAAACAGTAATTAATTATTTAGATATTCCTTTTACAAGGGTCGTCTGAAAAGTTTCTGGTCTGACAATGGAGAATAACTTTTTAAAAAAACCTCCTTGGTGCTACAACCTTACTTTTTTCTGATGTTAAATGTCAAAATTGGCGCCATTTTATCGATAAGTTTTTTTTATAATTGCTGATTTCCTGAAACAATACCTACAACATTTCTAATATGCCATTTCTAATATACAAATCTTGGCTCGGTGGACAGAGATTTTCAAGAACGAAGGGGTAATTGGGGCCTATTTTGAAGAGCAAGACGGCAACTACTACTTGGCCTTGTTAAAATCATGGGAGCATCGTAGGGACAATTGTATAGCCTTACAAGAGTTACAAGGAGACTATGTTGAAAAGTAAATAAAAAATATAACACAAAACGACTTGTTTCTATGTCAGGCCAGAAACTTTACAAATCCATGGGAAAATGGACAAAATAAAAATGCTCAATAAATAGTGTATACTAAATATTTTAAATCATCCATAATAACAGTTTAAATCCGTAGATTATCTAAATGAAACGAAAATGTCACGACCGCGTGTTATATATGTCACAACCACGTACTCAATAAGTCCATGGCCGTGACGTTTTTTTTCATATCGTGGTTGTGACAATTTGAGACGTGTTCGATATAACCTAAAAGCTAGCCATGATCTCACAAATCTAATTAATTATCAGGAACTACACTGTGTGAGGTACATGTTATGTTTAAAACAATAGTGTGACATTGTTACTTACGTTTAAAAGCCAAACACGGCGTTGACGTGTTAAGGTTGTCCCTTTTTATAAAAAAATACGGAGAAATTTTTCTTGAGACACACACAACGTTCAGTTATTTGCAAATTTGACAACAACACAATGTTGCTGTTCTAAAAAAACATAAAAAGGGTTGCCAATATTAAAGACACTTTTTTACAGAGATCCGTATTTTTATAGTAACGTACACGGTCGTGACACAAAAACTACTCACACATTTTATTCTGATGTAAATCATAAATAGTAATGGTTATTAAGATTTCTACAGTGTTATCTTATAAATCAAACATTAACCTTGCATAAAAGCTGTAATATTGTGCGTGAGAATTTGACAATTCACCAGAAAAAATATTATATTTTCGAATTCGGCAATCTCACACAACACGGTCCGTGACATTTTGGAGTTAGCAATTTTTTTTTATAGCTGGCTAATAACTTTATGGCAAAAATGATGCTCTGACGTGATATTAGTGGTAATTTACTACGTGAATTAATACACACTTTATATATTTTCCCACAAAATATATTCGATTCTTACATATCACAGAAAAAAATGTAAGAATAAGAATCACCCATTAGTAATAATTTTATGTTGGTGGCAAACAAGCACATGGACCGTCCGACAGTAAGCGGTAGCCGTAGCCTACGGAGGCCTGTGACGTCAGTAACAGTGATATTTTACAATTGTCACAATTGTAATTATGGTGAAATAGGCCACTGGTTGTTGCGTGCTGCAACCAAATATCGTAAAACTTTGCAAGCAGTTTTGATAATTATCAAATCTCGATTTGACAGGGGCAATTATGTGCACAAAATTTTTAATTATGATTTCACAAGTCCTGTGCCCAGCAGTGGACTGTAACAGACTGATGATGTGACTAACTTAAAAAAATGTTATTGTTCAGTATCAATAGAATAATGATGTCCTTAAACTGATAACCACTTTTGTTACACCCTGTATACCTACATTTGTGAGTGTTCTAGTAAAAACACCCTACTTTGGCGCTTATCCCTTTAACGGGCAAGACTCAAAAAAATCGTGGGTTCAAGCCTCAACGCCATCATGTAGTACGAAAAATTATGTACAAGAAAAAAAATACAATAATATAGTGCTATAGGATGGTCGTTTTAGAGACCGGTGCCGTATAAAGGGTTAAAAATATGGACGGAATTGGCTTGTATTTATGGCAAGCGCGAAAGTGGGATATTTTTATTGAACCGCTCACATTTGTTTTATATACAGCCAGACTTTTTTATTTACAACAAGCAGACCGTATTAAAGAATCTGCATAGAAATTACAAAGGACGCAGGGTTAGTCTGGGCTAAACCTAAAATGTAATCCGAAGTTTAGTGCTTTATCTGGCAATAAACGTAAAGGCAATTTTCGAAAACCATTTAGGATATTTGAAGCCCTATTGGGTTCGTTTTATGGCGATCAATTGGCTATTATTTTTAAATTATCTGTTTATTTATTACTTAATGCTTTTAGATAAGTATCCTTATGAAACACTATTGGTTTCAACCAATATCATTACAGTATCAATATATTATTACAGTCCATGATCGCATATAAAAATTAAAAGGTACGCATTTACTGCAATTGACCCTTGTATGAGCTAAAGTAAACTGCATAGTTTTATCTCGTGCTTACAATACAAATTCATTTTTGATCTAATGAAATAATTTCAATTTAAATATTAGATGTCATATACCAAAGAAAAAATACCGAAGCTTACCTACCAACGCCGGAGGTGGGATCTTTCGCGGCTGATGCCTAAACCACTCGGCCACTGCAGCTTAGCGGACATCGATCGACTATCTAGTATTAGTTTATGAACAAAACCCTAAAAATGCGTCAAAGGCTATTTGATTTGACAGTTACCATGTAACTTTTGACATAGACCATTTAAAAAAAGCGTTCAATCCTTCTGTGAATAGAGTGAAATTAAATCAAATTCAGGATCGCGTCGCGTTCAGGCCGTGAATCACCTGGTCGAATATTCTGGAAGTAGCACGAACAACCGTTTCGAGGTAATAGTACATTTCGATGCAAGTGCAAAAACATTGTTTTTTCGACGAGGGTGACAGTTGGAGCCCAAGTGAAACGGGGGCGACAATCACCCGAGTTAAAGATAAGTTTTTACACGTGTATCGAACCACTTTTTTCATAACAAGTGCTATAAAAAGAGAAATTTACGTATAGACGCATTAGGAGATAAATGGCTAAAATGCCACACTGGGCAAGCGAATTGGCGATCGCAGTAATAATATGTCCACTATGAAAACGCTGCTGAATGTATCAATCTTCTATCAAAGAATGGTCAGTGACACTTCTATCCCTCAGTCGACTCTTACGACACCCACCGCCAATAGTTGGGGTAGTGATAAATGTATTCTTACTGCCGTCACCACACGGCCAGTTACAGCATTGTTAGTATGCAATTAATTATGATATTTTTAATTTTGTCATAAAACTTAATTCGTTGATTGAAATATGATAAAAAACATTTTATGCACACAATAGTTTTATGAAACGAGTCAATGGTGAGCTATTACTATGACGACTCATATTATTATGTACACTGGCATTCATTTATTCACAAAAATAGTACATTATTGCAGAGGCCGGGAAAGCGAATTTCGTGGATGAGTATTTTTTGTCGGACGAAGCGAAGCTGAGGCCGACAATTACATACGAATCCACGAAATTCTATTTCCGTCCGAGGCACATATAGGACTTTTCTCCAAACATGCAAGGAAATAATCAAGAAATTTATTACAATCGATTAAGTAATTCTTCTTGCAAATTGAATAACAATTGAAAAGAAAAAATCTCTTATGATTCCCGTCTAAACTTTTTTTTAATGCATGGTCGTTCATAAAAAATAGTAACGATATCTATGGTTTCATTAAACCGTACCTACACGACCTGACACACCGAGGCGTTTGTAACTCATGATAGAACGAGACGGCCATAGATTTGATCGCCGTCTCTCGCTCTATCCAGACCAGGCGTTTGGTCGTGGCTTTAGAATTTGGCTGTATGCATTTTTTTCAAAGTCCAAAAGTAGTTTTTAAGAAGTAAAAAACAATACATTAATGGATTTTAGTACAATTTCGCGGCCGCAAAAACTGTACAATAATGAAAATCTTTTTTTTTAATTTGAGCTGGTACATAAGAAGGTACTTCGCGTTTCGTTTTTGCTACATTAATGCGAACATTTCCGAGCATATTGGAGAAAAAAATATTACTCACCCCGGGATTTAAATCAGGAACCTTCGTAGGCAGGGCCACCGAATTCGTAAAAAAGTTTCGTTCGGGCAACCGTAGGTTGATTGAAAAAAAATTGACACACAATAGCCTTTAATGAAAAAAAAAATAGCGTCATAATTTTGTGGTACGAAATTAACTACGAACAAATAAAACGTGGAAGCCGCATGCCATACCAAATTACCTTTCAAAAACGGTCCTGAATTTCAGTTGACAAATGTCACCCCCTCTTCAATGCATCACGACAATGAATTTCAATGTCAACCTATAAAAACTTAAAATGCCATTATAATAAAGTTGTGATTGGTCCATCAAAGTTTTGATTGGCTATGTTCCATACACATATTATGTCAAAGATGTTGCGTGGTACCTATTAAGAAAAGCGCTATGTCCTGCCCATCTTGGCACAATTGAACAATTGGTTTTGGGGGCATTTTTAAACTGGCGCTAGACGTCCATGTTATATAATTCGTCGGTTGACAAGCAAAACTCACTAAGTAACAAATATCTACTTGAAATATAGCTCGTATCTCAGTTCTGATTTAATACTGACATAAGAGAGTAGTGACAGTTTTTATAGTGAGTTTTGCTTGTCAGTCGACGATTATGGTCGCAGATTCTCGCTAAGTTTTAGCAATACCATCGCTAAACGCTTGCTGACGTGCGAACAGACGGACTGGCAAATTAGCCCAAATCTGTTGATTTGACGTTGCCATTTCTGTCTGGCTGCATTCAACTCGATTCCAGTAGCTTTCTGAATTTAGAACGTGGTTTGAATGAGTGCGCCATTTTGTTTAAAGTTGCCTGACCCCAATTGTCATCTGATGATTCATTTGTCCTTGCCTATCAAATTGATGTTTACGTTTAGTAGAAAGTGACAAAACATATACTTAATTAGCTTTTCGCCTTGTACAGTCAAGGACAAAAATATGTATACACTTTTGTACCTTATTTTTACGGCATAAGATATAGTGTATACATATTTATGCCCTTGACCGTACATGTTTTTATTTTATAAATGAAGTTGGTTTCATTTGAAAAAAAAACAGATCAGCTTTTTTTGTGATAATGAAAAGAGATGTTTTCATTATCACAAAAAAAGCTCTCGTGAAACTCATTCATACTAAAATCATATTTCACGCGGGTTACTCACGTTTTAAGGGCAGGGTCTTCGTCGCACAGCCATGGCGATTGGCTCTTGAAAAAGCTCCACATATACGGAGCGAAACAAGTCGAGCATTTTTTTATTTAAAAGCGTGAAATATAATTTTAGTAAAGATGTTTTTTGATTAATCAAGATTTCAAAAGAACTCCTTGAAATTTTCTCGAGTTTGTAGCCAAGAAATCACAAACGGAATTCGAACATAACAAATCAACTTTATTTATATCACGAAATAAAAGACGGCCAAATTAAATCCCGCGTATCCCTTCACCCCACCTCATAATTACGGACTCCGTAATTTATCAAAGTAGTAATTTGCATGTCAAACTTAAAGGTAACCTCGGGGCACGAAAATAAACTTTTGGCAAGAAACAACAAGGGAACAAATCTCGCCCAGTCAGTGGTGAATTTATGCGAGGCTTTTTTTTTCAATTTGGAAAGAGGGGCGTTCGTTAAAAATTCAAAGGGCGCTCGATAGCAGCGGAGAAAGATATACAGAAGAACTTTCACAAGAAAATTGTTTTTTTTTTATTTATGTGACGAAGGTAAAGTCCATTCATCCTTAGTTGTCTTATCTAGTAAGCAACCTCCAACCTAAAAGTTACGTTTTCGTAGTTACGTGTTGTTCAGTTACCTACGTTTTCTGTTGTAAACTGCCATATTTGCCTATACCAAAATACCTGAAGCCGTATTTGTGCAGTCCATTCGTAGTGATTAGTAAATTGCTTAATGTTTAACCAAGGAAACAGCAGTTTACAACAATAAAAGTGTACTTTTAGGTTAGAAAGTTGTTTACTAGATAAGACAACTAGAATTAATGGACCGTAGACAACTGAGCTCTCAGCCCACCTGATGGAAAGCAGGAACTGAGGCCCATGGACATAGTGACCAAAAAATCGCCTACTCACTGCCTACCCTGAGGACGTAGATTTGCCTCTATCTATGCCAGTAATTACAACGGCTATCTTACCCCTAAACCGAAACACAGCAGTGCAAACACTGCTATGTAGCGGCAGGTTAACGGGTAAGACGGAGGTAGCTATCCTGGCGGACCCTGCACGAGGTCCTACCACCAGCAAAAAAAAAATCTTCTTTCAACTAGGTAGCTTAAGGCTGGGATCGGACACTGGTTTTTTCTGCATACAAAAGAACGGTTCTAATTTCGTTACATTCTTTGCTAATGGTGACATAAAGATTACCAAGCATTTTAGAATATTGGGCTATTTCGAGTTTTTTTTAAACCGATTTCGATCCCTGGCTTAAGGCATTCGAAGCCAGGATATCTTATTGCGATTTAGTTTAGGTTCTGCTTGTCAGTTTTTGACAGTTATTCTATGGAAATGACACATCGTGATTTAAATTTGGTCCTTTAAACTGAATCATAATCAGTGGTCGGATATCCCGGTGCAACACCAGGGAATACCAAGTAGAAAAGTTAATATGGATATGACCTAAATTCCCGGGTTTAGTTTGAAAAAAAAATATAGATCTGATAGGTATACTTAAAAAGGCAGCTCAACATGCGAACATAAACGAAATCTTTGGGCGTTTTTACAAACCGTTGTTCAAAACACTTTTTTTTAATTCGGACAAGTTTGGGCTTGTTCGACTCAGGCTCGTGATCCTCTTTTAATTCTGATAGGTGAATAATAATACCGCACCCGATGAAGTGTCTCTTTACAAATTTGCTCCACTGACATCCGTTGAAGTGGAAAGGACTTTTTCGGCGTACAAATGGATTTTAGATGTGAAAAGGAATCGATTGAAAATAGAGAATCTAGAGAAAATAATTATATGCTATTTTAACTTTATAGAACCTAGTAAGCCATGATTCTTTCATAAAATACATATATTTACTCTAATGTGTCTGCATAGGTGTGTCAAGTCTTCATGCTTAAAAATGTTTGATTTTATGTTACATACACGAGGATGTTTAATCCGTAACTAGGTATATTTTTTCTAACTTAGTAATTGATGACCTCAGGAAGACCATGTACCATTCAGTGGTTATTGGATACAATTTTTCTTTAACTTTAAATTAATAAAATTTTGAGGTATATCTGCGGGAGACCTCACCTAAAATGTTTAATTTAGGCTGGGTATGGATATTGTTTTAATCCTGATCACGGATTAAAATAATCGTGTATTATATGATATTTCTGTTTTTTTTACGTTCGCAATTTCTAGAAGTGGAACCTATTGTGCCTTAGTAAAAAGCTTCTATTTTTAAAGCTAAACTCTTTTCATCATCATCATCATCATCATCATGATGATTTTTAAAGCTAAACTCTTTTATTTAAGAATATTCATACCAAAAGGCTATTTGGTACTAAGGTCAATATTAAACAAAATTTATAACCTATCTTTTAAAATAATTGTCGAAATCGCTTAATAATAAACGCTTGTATGTACATGCACTTATTTTGCGTTACAAAATATTACTAAACTTTACTGGATGTAATTTTGTGGAATCCCGTGGTATATCCATATTAGTATAATGTTTGAGGTCATTCACCCCTTGTTGCACCGGGATATCCGACCACTGATCATAATAGTAAATAGATCGTGGAAGCCCCCCTGATGCCATCAAAATCCTGTTAGTGATTGATATATTATTGCGAAAGCACATTTGTCCGATCTCTGTTAATAAGATAAGGACTTCCACTTGTATTACAAGTTACAAGCTTTTGAGAAACGGGCCTCTGCACTATGAAAACGAACACAATTTATTCAAGTAGGCTTATATTTAGGCTTATTACGTCCTACTGTTCCTTTTTCTCTTATCATCCTAGACAGAGATAGCGCAGGCGACCAAGTGTTATTTTTTAGCGGAGTCCGTATTTTGCGGGTCCTTTATGAAGATATCGGTCTCCTTCGTTACTATAAAAAAGACACAACTGTATAGCTCCAAAACGGCACATACGCCCTTTCGACATACATGGGCAAGCAAGGGCATAATAGATGCTTGTTTTAGATGATTTGTTTAAATACGAGTTGATGTTTTAAGGGGTCGATTTGAAAGAGAGCTTGTTAGCGATTTTTAACAAAATAGAACAAAAAAACTGCTGCGTTTATGAATTAAAATAAAATATAACTAGAGTTAGGAATTTTGGTGGCATTAGGTGAATAGAGAACGGTGGAGTCGTTGCATATTTATTTTATTGATTGAATAATTAATTAATCAAAAAATAAATTTATTGAACAGGGTCTCGCCCATTTTAAGTTTTAAATAATGAACGATTACCTATGAAATTATATTCAGTGGCCATTTTTTATAATATTGCTTACGATTATTAAATTATATTTAGAGGCCTCGGGAAAACTGGAACCTTGAAAACGAAACCAGTCAAATACTATCCTCTTTTGTTGCAATTTAATATTATTTAGGTTCTGAAAAATAAAATACCTACATATTTCTTTAAATGCATTAGTGAATTGAGCTTGAACAGAACATCATTTAGTTATTATTTTATAAATTAATCATTTATTAAAGTAAACAATATTTGTAACAGGGACTCCACTGTTCTGTGTTCAATAAATGCCACCAAAATCCTAACCCTAAATATAACCAATTGCGTCAAGTGCTGAGTTATAATTATGTACCATGAGCTGCCGCTGCTTTGTATCTTCTTCAACCTAGCGTTATCCCGGCTTTTGCCAGGGTCCGCTTTCCTGCTACATTTCCTCCACTTTACGCGATCCTGGGCATCTTCTACTGTAAGCCCATTCACACTCATGTCAGCCTTCACGACATCTAGCCATCGCTTCTTTGGTCTGCCGCTTTGTATAAGCAGACTTAAATCCGAACCACACCAGTAGCGTGCGCGTTGAAGCGTAGGAAATGTCATAGGAAATAGCACACCGCTAGTCACGCGCACGTGCACGCTTCGCAAGCGGTGTGCCGTCCAATATGAAACTTCCTATGCTACAACACGCACGCAACGCACACTTGCACGTGCTGCACACGTATGCGGTGTGACTCGGTCTTTACTTTATATCCGTCTTGCTCGCACCAATCTGCGAGCATGAGCGGGATGGATAGAAAATAAACTAAATACTATATATATATATTTATATTTTAGTCTATATAATGTCCCACTGCTGGGCACAGACCTCCTCTCATATATGAGAGGGATTGGGCTATAGTCCCCACGCTGACCCTAAGCGGGTTGGGAACTTCACATACACCTTTGAATTTCTTCGCGGATGTATGCAGGTTTCCTCACGATGTTTTCCTTCACCGAAAGCTAATGGTAAATATCATCTGATATTCCGTACATAAGTTTCGGAAAAACTCATTGGTACGTGCCAGGATTTGAACCCCCGACCTCCGGATTGAAAGTCAAACGTCTAAACCACTGAGCCACCACCGCTTCTAAACTAAATACACGTGAAATTATTTTTAATTACTTTATTTTAAATATTAGATGTCATATAACAAAGAAAAACGACCAAGATCACCTAAAGTCCGACCGAGACCGAGTGGCCGAGGGATGCAGGCATCAGCCGCGAAAGCTGAGCACGTGGGTTCGATCCCCACCTCGGACGTTAGGTGATCTTGGTCGTTTTTCTTTGTTAAACGACATCTAATATTTACATATAATTTATATAGTACTAAGTAGTGTGACTACTGGGGAAAAATAAAAAGTAAAAATCAAAATATTTAGTTAATAAATAATTGATTTGTCTTTTCACAAAACGTACTTTATTTTATTCGGAAAACCAACAGCTAAAATGACTAAGATTAGGTTATAGAATAGAATAGAATTTTATTTCGTACTGATCTGATCATACATCGTCATCAACATTTTGGTAAATTACAGTAGATTAAAAAGAAATTCGATTAGATTTACAGAAAAAATAAATAATTACAGATTAGTTATCAAACAAGCCAATTAAATGTTTCCACAGATATGGTACATATAGGTAGACATAGCGATACGTAAAGCATAAGTAACTTTACTAACTCATCGTTTACTTATATTAATAGTTATTATTATTGTCTCACGAACTGCGACCATATTATATAACATGGACATCTAAACGCCAGCTCAAAAATGCCCCCATAAACGATTGTTCAATCGTTCCAAGATGGGCAGGACATGGTGTTTTACTTAACACCGCGCATATTTCGGCGAAACATCTTTGACAAATGCTTATTGATATCGCCAATCAAAACTTTGATGGACCAATCACAACTTTTTTATAATGGCGGTTTAAGTTTTTATAGGTTGACATTGAAATTTATTGCCGTGATGCATTGAAGAGGGGGTGACATTTGTCAACTAAAATTCAGGACCGTTTTTGAAAGGTAATTTGGTATGGCGTGTGGTTTCCAATGTTTTATTTGTTCGTAGCTCACGAAACTTTAAATTCAATGTGACTAAAGTCTAAAAACTAAAAACGTATCGAGTGGTAATGTGTCGAACACTGGTAATGTGGGGTAAAATTTAAATAAACGTTTGCTTCACAAACAGCATTGCAACTTAAATGAATTCACTCAACAATTCTATCAACTCATGCATAGCGGAAATCGATTTGCAGATGTCAAACCGAAGCACCGCGGCCGATTCACAATGAAGTTCTGATTATATTTTAAATTATTTTACACGATTTTGTCGTGAAGCAGAATGCGCTATAAATTCCGCACATTGGGGAAGGTAAGCGCAGGCAGATATAAGTTATATCTGACTGTGTTATATGATATATCGCTCCGTTATATCATATAACCAAGGTGCTCACAAATAAAATACCTAAGCAGGAGGCTAACATGATTTCTTATATGCGATTCGTTTAGGTTCTGCTTGTCGGTTTTTGACAGTTATTCTGGGGCTACTACAATTCTGACCCTTTATTCATATACAGTGTGTGGCCCTTAAAATGGGAGAAAAATGAAATGGGTGACTCCTTAGACTATCCACAATAATCCTGTAACCCTTTGGTCCCGAGGTTTCAAAATTGTTAAGTTCGGAAATATTGTTATTCAAAGTTATGGGCTCTAAGTAGGTACTGGATCTTGGCATGACGACATCGTAGCTTGTCAATCGCAAGACATCTTGATAGTATACCAGGTATCGAGTCATAATAGTTATTTTGTTTTTATTTTTATACCAATTTGTTACGTTTTTTTAAACTTTTAGTATAGTTTTAGTATAGTATAGTTATTTATAGCTTTTATGTCAAGCAAAAGAACCCATAACAACGAAAAACCCAAGATAAAAAAAGGTTTTTTTTAATTACAATATGTGGAAATGATTATTGATTGGTTTATTAATGCACCGTTTGAATATTCACCCCGGTTGTAGGCCACACACTGTATAGGCTCCTTTATATGAAAACATCTAAGCTTACGTGTCACTATGGTAGCTACTCTAATAAAGGGGATTGGGTATTTTTGTATGGACTAGTGGCGTCATTTTTTTTTTCAGCGGCCATCGTTTATGTTACTACTATTTTGTAGTGCTACTTTAGACTAGCTTGTTTACAAAATAAGTTTTGCCGTAAGTAATATCGGAGCCAAGATATGGCCCTTCAAACAATGTTATTGGACCAGTAAATATACCTAAATAAGAAAGGTTTAGGAGAGAGCTTAGATGACTACAGGCTTATTTAAGTAACTCGATAATACTACTAACAACGATACAAGGATATTGCCATTAAAATATAATAGTTAATTTAACCGACTTTAAAAAAAAGATCTTAGGTACCTATATGAAAATGCAACTGTATTTTCTTATGCGATTTCTATGCTGTCTGTTTAGTGAACATTAAAAATGTTGCAAAATAGTTTCAATAGACCGTTCACCCCCTGACTACACCATAAGGAAACACATGCAAAATGTTTTGACATATTTCCAAGTAGGAAATGTACCTAATTAGATTCGTTTTTAGATTGGAATTGTTACTAATGCTTTCTTATGTATACAACACAACATATGTGACTTGGGATAAGGGGCCTTATTGTCGATGGCTCTTACGTCCGGTGACGTCGTATTTGTATACAAATATGGCTCATAACACCGTAAGCGCCAATGACAATAACGTCCCTTTTCTCAGATAACGTCATTTGCAATTTTTAGTATTACGTTGAATTACTTTTTTACACATTTTCTGGCTCGTCGTAAACTTCATTCTCAATATTATCTTGGCGAATCACTCTCTCTAAGAACTGTGCCGGGGGATCAAGATGTTCTTGATACCTACCCCATCCCAAGAACCATATAATTGACATTACATGTGAGGAACAGCCTAAGGTCCTCTTCCCAACAACACAAGAACAATAATGTCCTAATATTGCCTCTGGGCCTTGTAATCCACCATCTACAGCAACATAAACAAAATACTTTCTTATTTACTTTTATCCTGCAGTCAAACTGTTAAACAGTTTTGCAGGGCCTGTGATAATTTTTATATTTGTCAACTGTTTTAATAATTCAATAAATAATAATAATAATACTGTCTTCTGTTGGAGTGCCGTGATTGTATTCTGCCTCTTAAAAGCCACGGATCGATGCAATCGGGATTTTGGTCGCAGAAATCTTGCAAATTGGGTTCTTTGTATACCTCAATTACGTATGATACGTTTTTGATACTTTTATTTGTTGTTTAAAAACCGACATAAAACCTTTGACATAATTACGTTCATCGACATCCGTCCTGAAATCGCCGTGTTAAAGAAAAAAGGAACTATCTCTAAATAATCATTGACCGAAAAATAACCTTATGTCCAAGGTTACCTTATGAGTTAAGGTTAGGTTTTACGTGGCATGCACAATAGTAGTTTTAACTCATTCCGATGCATTTCAAAAATAAATATGTCTTTACTATAAAACTTTAAAGTATGATATCTCGGCTCCGATGTGATTTAGCTATAGGCACTCCGTAATAAAATAAGTTCATTTTAAATTGCTCTTTCCAAATTTACCACTTTCATGAGTGGCCGCCAAAATTTAAAAACGACGCCAACTCTACCCAAACCCCTTTGCTAGCCGCTAGGAGACCCTATCAATCTTAAAGCCGAGATATGGTATTATTATACCGTAACTCAGCTGACTAATTTAATTTCTCAAAAGTATTGAAAAGACAGTGTCGCTTACGACACGTTTCCATGGAATGCCCCTAAATCTCTCCTAAATTATCAAGCCGATGATGATCGTTCGTGCCTTTCGGTCTTATCAATGAGTATATAAGAACGAAAGAGACAAACTTTTCAGTGTCTAACTCAAATGGCCAAAACGGAAGACCAGCGCTGGCTCTGCCGGCAAAATGCTGAGTTTTGGCCATTTCGAGACAAAATTTCGTGTTTACTGTTTTGTTTTGTTTCTACTGTTCTTCTTAATTGTCTCGAATAAACGTTTTTTCTTTCTTTCTTTTCAAATTGTACTTACTTACTGAGGAATGAGATAGTGATATCCATCTCTCATTTCTTAGTATAGCTCCGTCCCTACAACTTACGTAAGAACTCACAGGTGTAATCCAGGCCTTAGGAGATGTTTTTAAATGAGGGGTAAATCTATTGCTTAAAGTATTTATAGCTCAACCACTAGTTGCTTCATTCAATTAATAAATAAACGATATCAACGAAATGCAGCGTCGCAGTTTAAAATTATTAATGAATTCGCGCAGATATTCTATCAGCTCATGAATACTGCAGTAATCGAGTTGCAGATGTTTGATGTCAAACCAATTTCGGATATAATTAAAGCAATGCATGCAGATTTAGGCACTCGGTGAATTTTAATTCTCTCAAATTAGAGGTTACTGGCAGTGTGGTGACGGCAGTAAGAATACATTTGTCACCACCCCAACTCCTCCTGCGGGTGTCGTAAGAGTCGACTAAGGGATTGAAGTGTCACTGAACATTATTTAATAAAAGATTGATGATGGGCGGCAGCGTTATCATACTTGACACATTACTGCGATCGCCAATCCGCTTGCCCAGCGTGGCGATTATGGGCATTTACCTCCTAATGCATCTATACGCATAGCTAATAGGAGAGGCCTACGTCCAGCAGTAGACTATCTAGTCTACTGCTGGACGTCTTAAGATATTTATTTATTATCTTTGGTACTCCCTTGTGAGTTCTTATAGTTCAACGACCCGCGACTTCAATCTACTTCAGCTAGTTTCATATCCATCAAGTGCTCAAACAAACGCAGTACAAAGCGAGAAATCGATGGCGTCTGAATGATGGATAAGATTTGGTGATGAATAATTCGAGACGCAAGGCGCTCGAATACGGGATAAGGGTAAAAAATACGACCAAGTACGAACAAGGCCCGGTACTTACTGTGAAGGTTCCGTACATGAAACTGTAAATACAGCAGTGTTCAAAAATAGTGCAAGATTTTTTTTACACGCTTTTACATGCTATGATCCATACAGGCCTGTTTCATCACAAATTACAATAAATATTACAAGCGGAAGTCTCTTTCTAGAAAGAGAGATAGAAAAGAGACTTCCGCTTGTAATATTTCAATCAAATTGTAACCTCTAGGTAGCCTTGAATTTGAGAAAATTAAAATCCAAGTTCTAAAATCCGCATGCATTGCTATATTTATTATTGAGAATTAGTTTGACAATTCATAAGTCGGACTCCAGAGGGCATTTTCGTGGCATGTGTAAGGTTTGCAAT
>JALPQI010010012.1:0-38380 GCA_025490895.1 Thaumatotibia leucotreta | reverse complement strand
CGCGATGGCAGTGTTAATGTCATTCACATCCGCATGAGTGTACAGCTGCAAATCATCAGCATACAAATGGTAAGAGCTACGAATGTTATCGGTAATTAAGTTGATGAACACAGAAAACAGAAAGGGTGAAAGTATGCCACCTTGAGGAACACCATTATTCAGCGCACACCAGTCGGATAGTGAGTGACTGGCACGGACAGCCTGAACACGATCAGACAGATAAGACGCAAACCACTCTGTTGCCTTTAAGGAAACTCGCAAATGAGTCAGAGTAGCGAGAAGTAGGTCATGGTCAACAACATTGAAGGCATTTGAAAAATCTATAAGCACCATCACCGTGACTTTGGAGGTTTCCATCCCTAGCCGAATGTCCTCCGAAACTTTAAGAAGTGCGGTGGTGGTGCTGTGACCGGATCGGAACCCAGATTGAAAGGGTGACAGGAGATTATTCCGGTGAACAAATTGTGAAATCTGTTTGTGGGCTGCGGCCTCGAGAATTTTAGAGAGAAATGGAAGGATGGATATAGGCCGAAAATGATTGAGAGAACTGGGATTGTCAACTTTAGGCAGTGGAATGACAAAGGCCTTACGCCAACAAGATGGGAAAACCCCAGTGAGTAAGGAAGTATTGACAATATGCGATACTACAGGCAGAACTTGATCAAGGATATGGATGACCATAACTCTACTCACGTTGTCATGACCAACTGCCTGAGATTTAATGGACACAATGATTTTACGAATTTCATCATGAGATACGGGGCTAAATGTAAAAGGAACAATATCTGGAGAGGAAAGAGAAGCAATTAGAGATAATGTTTTAAATTTAACTAAGGGATTAAGTGAGGTGGTTTTAGAGAAATGTGAATTTAATTGGTTAAGGGTGAAAGTGGTAGAATTTACATCTCCTCTAGTTTTTCCAATGCCAAGGGATCTAAGGAATTTCCATGTGTCAGCAAGAGAAGTGGAAAGAACATTCTCATGGATGTAGCGACGCTTCGCAGCTCTCACCATTTGGTTACAGCGATTTCTCGCAGCCTTGAACAAACCCCAGTTTACATCGCAACGATCCCGCTTAAATATGCGAAAAGCTTTATCACGCCTCGACATCGCCATACGAACGCCCCTAGTGATCCACGGCGCAGGCGGCCGCTTCAATCTCACCGAACGAACCGGCGCATGAGCATCAAACAGTTCTAAGAGAACAGAATTAAATTTGGTAACTTTTTCATCCAACGTAGATGCATCATACGTGGCAGCCCAGTTAGCCGACACAGCGTCGCGCCTTAAAGAATCAGGATCGAGTCTGGCAAAGCTCCGCAAACTTAATACTACTGGCTTCAGTTTTGGCGGTTTAACCTTGTACGTCAAATAAATAAGGTCGTGATGTGAGAACCCAGGTGCTAATAATTGGCCAGATTTGACTACATTGTCCATAGAAGACGTCATGATCACGTCTAACCACGAGTCGGGCGAGTCAGCATTGTGGTGAGTTGCCTGAAGAGGCACCAAAGAAAAGTCCGCTGCTTCTGAAACCGATCTCAGCTGTCGTGACCTAAAGTTATCCTTCAGTAAGTCTGTGTTAAGATCGCCCATAATTATATGATGTGTGCACTCCGAGCCCACCTCGGATAGAAGGTCGTCGAAAGCTGTAAAGTAGTCTATAGTAGGTGGACAATAGATTACACCTAGAATGAGGCAAACTCCTCTTAACTTTACCTCAATGATCAGAAATTCCATCGAGCTGGAATAAAGGGAGGGCGAGATCTTTACAATCTTATAGGGGATATCAGAACGAAGATAGATTGCCACCCCTCCACCGCGCTTGCCTGTGCGGTCATTACGCAGTAAGATAAACCCCGGAAGGCTGCAACATGTTGAAGGAATTTCAGGTTTAAGCCAACTTTCGCTAACGAGAATAGCATGAATATCACAGGAAGTAAAAGTGTCTAAAAAATCATTAAAATGGCTACAAATGCTTTGAGCGTTAATATGGCAAACGTTAAAAAGATTGGGGTGCCTCTGGAATTCATTCCTCATCAAAGAACCAAGGGTCTCGGTTTCAAGCAGTTCATCAGTCGAATGAAATGAAGTCGACAAGTCACAAGCTGAGTAAAAGGAATCATTAGATCCATCAAAAGACATATAATATAAATATATATTAATATTATTAAGTTATATAATATATAAAAACTAAATATTAAATTATATACTACTAAATTTACTAGTCCGTTTAGCCTGCCGGCCGACCAGCACAAATGCACTACACAATACATTTTAAATATAAAACTAATAGTAGCCAGAAAAGGCAAACAATTGTTAAAACATATAGAAAAATCAAGTTATGCAATGTTTTTTTTACATTGATAAGTAAAGTAAAATAAAATCCATGGGGCAAATGTAAATATTATATGCACTTTAAATTTTGTAATAATATAGTATAAAAAAGAAAAAAAATAAATGCTACGAGAAACGGAACGTTCCAGTACAATGTCACTTGTCAAAGTTGTCATGTCATTTAGATTTACCCCAGGCTGTCACTAAAGAAAAATCAATAATAGTTAAACATAAATCAATAATTTTACCGGTAGACAAAAAAATCACTTAAAATTGAAAACAATTTTAAGCAAAAATGAAATCGTTAACTAATAAGGAAGATACAAAATGGAACGGAATGATGCTTATTTCGTCCTTTTGGGGTATCGTGACGGTTCAGCTGGCTTCGTATGCTTCACCCCAGTGCTCTCCGCCGGCCCAGCCCTTGGCGCCGCTGCTTCCTCATGTCCCTGCGTTGACGCCGGGGCTGGAGATGGATGCTCATTTATAAGTTTTTGGAGCTGTTCACCCGTAACCACGCGATAAATCTTGCCGTTGGATGGTTTAATAAAGATAGTACCTTCCAATGTCCAGACACCTCGAATGCCGAAATGCCTGCGGGCTTCGAGGAACACTGCTTGCCGGCGACGTGTTAGAAACTCAGACATCACAATACGGGAGCCCTTCAACTGAGTCTTCTTCTTCCAGAGAGTGTCCTTCGTTACTGTATCATTACAGCGCACCAGAATAGAACGGGAACGTCCTGTGACTGCTGGTCCAAGCCTGTGGCAGGCAGAGAATGATGACGGCGACACCTCGGCTTGCCCTAGCTTATCCCGGCATATGGCAACTACCATCTCAACAACATTTTCATTGGTGGACTCAGACACACCTCCCAATAACAAATATTTTCGACGGTGCCGCATCTCAAGATTGTCCACTGAGTTGCTAAGTGCTGTTATCTGTTGCCCAATTACATTGAGCAAGGTCGAGGTGATATCTTTAAATTTGTTAAGTTCGGCTTTTAGTGTGGAAATTGTGTCAGGCATGGGGGTGGCGGCCTGCAGTGAAGCCTCAAGTTCTGCAAACCCCTTTGACATTAGAGCCTCCAAGGAGCTCTGTGCTTTTGAAATTTCCTCCAGTGAACTCATACTGAACAGTGTTACCAAAGTTCAAAGTCCAAGTGCAGTGTAGTAAGGTCGCCGGCAGGTGCTACAGCAAACTTTCTATATAGACATCGATGGAACTTGCCCACAATGTATGTAAATATTTACACTTATTTTTGTTATTTATTGAATAAATTGTAGTTTTTTGTCCAATAATATTATTAAATTAATATTTACGTTTATCAGCTGCTTGTCACTGTTTTTCGCACCTACCCGAAAAAAGAAAAATTATTAATATGTTCCGGTCATTGCCAGCTAACAAGCTCGACACTAATGATTATAAAATAGCTATAAAACCATTACTCAGCTATCTTATTGTGTTAGTGGAGCTATTTATTACTCGTGCGCCGAAAGCGATTTTAGGAAACGATTCATTTTTAAAGCGGCGTCATCTTAATGAAATAATATTAAGTTAATATAGGATTATAATCATATAATTTTGTAAATTGTGTGCCTTGCTGCGTGGTGACGGCAGTGAATGCATCATGTGTCACCACTTCAACTTTTCCCGTGGGTTTCAGAAGTGTCGACTAAGGGATTGAAGTGTCACTGACCATTCATTGATTAATGATTGATGAAGAGCAGCAGCATCATCATAATGGAGGAACACATTACCGCGATCGCCAATCGGCTTGCCCAGCGTGGCTATTATAGGCCTTACCTCCTAATGCGTCCTACGCATAAGTAATAAATAGGAAAGGCCCATGTTCAGCAGTGGACTGTGTAATTATCTGATGTGGCAGGGTTATAGCGTGCGATAGACTCCGTAAGAAAATATATAAGATTACCTTATAGCGTTCGGATTTTCGACACTGAAAATGTAATTATCGTTTAGTTTATTATCCGTTTATCGATGGCAACGCAATACACATAGTTTCTCAGTGGGTTATGTTCCAAAAGCTTGACGTGCACATCGCATGTGTGGCGTGTACGTGCGCGTGACGTGTGTCGTCTACTATGACGCACACCCCATTGATTGGATGTTCCGGTGTGGCCCAGCCTTTAAATCTAAACTTTATACTTGAACCTTTGTAGGTATGGATACTACTAATATAAAAGACAATATATGTATATAAGACCAAAAGGGACAAACAATACTTAACGGCTTGCTAAGTTAGGAGACGTTTATGAATAAGGGGGTTAGAGTTTCAATTTCAAGTAACCTAGAAACTAGAAAGAGAATGCATATCGCAAACCCCGGCTTTCCGACCTATTAGCATACCAAAATATGGTTTACTTTAGTGAGTTATTGTTAGACTATAGACTATAAATCTGAACCACGGCCCCATTCCGCATAATGGTTTATCGAATTAATTATTCATTGAAGCCGATATGGGCTGGGTCGAATACCTGATGGTAGCCTCGCGTTTCAGGGCTGATTTATAATCTGATGTTCTTATATACTTATGACAGATCTGTGATTAAAAAAATCTGACTCCTATGCCAGTGACTCCTATGCCATACGTGATCAAAATAACCTTATTCCTACGCCACTACCATAAACGTACATGGCATAGAAGTACGAACATTTTTAACACAAATATCGTGTCGCCGGCATAGGAGTAAAATATTTTCTGGTCACACATACGTGTCACTGGCATAGGAGTACTGTAAAATAAATTCGATCGGTATAGCATTAGCACTTAGTAAACAGTACTGGGGGCGAACATGTTAACATGAGAGATAGTAACAAACTACATCCAACGGTATTCGAAATTTAAATATTTGCATATTTTATAAAACTTCAATACAGGCTCCAAAATTCGAATTAGATCGAACTGTATTATTCGTCGTGTGATGTGATGCCTTAAGTTGCACTTTGTACTTGTATGGTGGACAATTTTAACCTCTCTTTAATTAGTACATGCGAACCTTGTTTTACCCCGCAGCGAAACGTTCTTGTCCATGAGTTAACTGTCAACTTGTTTAAACTCACTTGAACATTTCACACCAATTAGTACCAATGAGTTGCATTCAGTTTACGCAGCCTTGCAACTATCAGTACTACCCTACCCATAGCAACAGAATAGGTAGTTATGTAATACGTACCTACCGAAGAAACCCCATGTTTGATTTTTATTCTTGTTCTCACCCTAACACATACGATTCGTTTGGAGGTTATGTTTAAACGTCAACGTCGAGCTCAAGTGATGTACTAAATTATTTGTGTCGGAGTGGAAAAAGGTCCCAAATAGCAAAATAAAATAAAATGGCAAAGACGTCTTTTTGAAAGTAAGCCTTTTTTAGCCTTCATTACGATCAGTTTTTTGTAATGTAAAGCAACTAAATATTTATTATCGAACCGGATTACTCACGTATGTAAGTCGATGATTGCTCGACATGTTTCGACCCATAAAGAGCAGCTAACAGGGCGCAGGCCCGCAGTAAGCGTCGGGCTTTGGCCGAGGGTGCTCCGGACGAGGACCCTCTTAATGGGTCGAAACATGTCGAGCAATCATCGACTTAAATACGTGAGTAACCCGGTTCGATAATATTTTAATATGTTTGAGTCTCACGTTAGTTATAATTCTAAAACAACTAAATATTGTGACACCCCCAATAAATGATTGAATCATTTTTGAGTTTAGTTCGCCCGATCACTTGAAAGTCGTAAACCTATCGCGACTATCAAACATTTGAATTTTCATGCATAGATCTGTCACTAACGAAGATGAACTCTGAGTGAGAGAATTGCTCTGCTTATAGTAGGGGCCCTGAATAGTAATGGTTGATCGAAAGCTCGTGTTACAGCGATGTAATTGCCTGCAGCACCGCTCCGACCGCCTAATAGTGGATATTTAATGGTAATTGTCCTTTGACACACTATTGTAAATGTGCGGGCACTTTGTGTTAGGACTAGGACACAATGGACGGAAATGTTGGTTAATTAACTGGCGTCGTTAATGCTCCGACTCTTGTTTATTTCTATAGGTTTTAATTAAATACGTAAGGTGCGTTTCAATAATTTGAGTATTTTTATGGAGTAAGACAAAATACCAGCAGAAAAATCACTTTTCGTCTTTCTACATTCAGAAAACCGATTCATCTTAAACCGACGCACCTTAAAGTGTACAAAACGTCCAATAACTATTGTGGCCTAGGTGGTAAATATGCTGATAAAGTAATTTAAAGAAGACTTTCTTTAAATATTTATTCGAGCATATTAAAAACCACAGACGTCATGAGGTATGGAAACATAAGACCTTATTTTTTAATTTATGAACTAAATAGTTGGGTTGAAGGAGTTGAATTTCTTATTTGGGATCTACTTACGTGAAACTTTATCGTATATCTTTACACTAATAAAGCTCACATAATAATATAAGAAAACAGCCGGGGAGATATTTAAAAGGGTACGGGGCTTACAAAGGTAAACTAACAACAATTATTAGAGTCGAGTTCACACATATGAACGCTGATAAATGATGATAAAAAAATACACATGAGCTAGTTTGTTCTGTATGCTTAGCACATGATTGGCGCGACAGTATCTCGCCGCGAGAAAGTCTATCCGTCCCTCTTTTGTTAATATAGCTAGTGAAGGACGGGAGATCTAACTCGCGGCGACATACTGTCGAACCAATCATGTGCTAAGCTAAGCCAGCTGTGCCATAAACTTTGTTGACTTAACATCAACTGAATATTTCATTAATGACGCTCGCCAGTGTGACCTCAACTTTATCCCGTAAAACCCGTCGATCTGAATGCGTAATGATGTCGTTTATTATTCATTGATTATTTGTGTTGCCCTGTCTGCTGCTTTACGTCAAATGTCCCTATTTTCAACGCTGACATGAGTTTTTGTATGAAATGTGTATTGAATATTTGATTGTGGCCTGTCTTGTGTGACATGAAAATGCTTGAATTTGTTTTTGATGTACATACAGTTGTGAATCAGATAATATTGAAATATATTTTTGGGGCCCTAGTGAAAAAGGATGTCACAACTTCCCGAGGCCCGCGGATAAGAGTATACCTCCGAAAACTACGAAATCCGGAAACTGGGATTTTTCTCTGTCACTCTAATGACGCCTTTGTTGGAGAAACAGAGACAAATTCCCGAAATGTATGAACTTCGGTGTTCGCGGTAGCAGGCCTGAGTTTTATACAAGTGCGTAGGTATAAACAGCCGTTTTAGAAATGACCGGCGGCGGTATACCCTTATTTGCTAGGGCCGCAGAGTTATTATTTATATCCTAATTATTTGCATAGGCACTAAAAACACTAACATTTATTCTTCAAATATTTTAACAGTATTGTTTTTTAAGATTTACTCAAAAAATTACGTTCTTATACTAGCTTTCGGCTGGACTTAGTGATTGCACCAAGAACTCATTAAGAAACATCTAAGTAGTCAAAACTTGATAGGGTTACGTTGTTTCGTCCCCAAGTTCCTGTAGCGGTCTTCTGATAGCTTCAATCAATCAATCAAATAGTTTATTTGTAACTAGGCTTGATCAGACTAGTGATGCTACAGTGCATTGTCATCCCACTTACATGTTATATACATATGTACTATCTCTTTGGGCAACAACCATATACGGGATGTGGATAAAAATTTACCTTTCAAGATTTGAAGGACAGACAAACATCGGTGCAGATGAAACTAAATAAAAGCTTATAAAACCATCATGTTTTTGTCCCGAATCCACTAGTACCAAACAACTCGTCACAATATTGGACACGTGTTATCGTCCGTGTACGACTGATTGCAAGCTCCGCTTTATTTACTCACCGATCAATATTTTCGGCTCGTTTTTGCATTGTTTTAGCGATACACACAGTTTAACTGAACATTCGTGGACTTTATATGTATTGTCATAAGGTTTAAGAACGGTCATTTAATTGTATTGACGTGTGTACTATCTACTGACGCAAATTATAAAGCTGATTTAGATTGCTCGCACATCAGTGTTATTCTCTTCAGACACGTAGAGTTAAGCGCGCAAGCTAGGCTAAAGCGACTTGGCGTGCGATACTGAAGACACCTTAATGATATACGAGTAGGTAACAAAGTTTTGATCTATGTTTTCAAGTACTAGATGTCATATACCAAAGAAAAATTAGCGAGTTCACCAGCGTCGGAGGGGGGATTTGAACAGACGTCCTCAGAATGGCCGAATGGCAAACAGCCGTAAAAGCTGAGGTCGTAGGTTCAAAATCCCAGTATTTTTTCTTTGGTATATCACATCATCAGCCTATCTCAGTCCACTGTTGGCGTTGGCCTCTCCTATTAATTATGCGTATTAGGAGGTTAATGCCCATAATCGCCGCTCTAGGCAAGCGGATTGGCGATCGGTATATCGGGTGAAATAGACAAGGTTATGAGTTTTTAGCAAAGTCACGTGTCAAATCTAAAATTATTAGTTCCCGGTTAGCAGCTGCCACCACGCCTACTACTTAAATAGCAATTTATATTTCCTTCATAAATATCATAATCATTTTCAGTGTCGTTGCGCTGAAGTTTCATGTTTGTGCGAATGACGTGAAATAATATTTTTCGCTCATAATAGAACAAGGTTCTAAAGAGTAAACATCCTTGACGGCACACGTAACATGCCAAAGTCATACCCATTCGCCATTTGGGAAGGTGTGTCTAATCCGTTTCGTCAATTTGTATGTTCACTATAGTTAATGTATCATCATCATCATCAGTGTCTCTCAGTCCACTGCTGGGCGTAGGCGGATTATTGTCAGTCCGAAAAACAAAAGTTGTCCACTCGGTGGTCAAAAGTTAACAGCTTTTATCAATCTATGTTACGATTTGATTGCATAGGGCTATAGACCGGGAACCTAGTTGAACCGTTAATTGTTTTATCCCATAATTAGTACAGGAATTCCTTAACTTTTGGTATGTCCACCGAAAAGACGATAACCTATATCTGACATTGACCCAGGCCTCTCCTATTAACTATGCCATACGAATTACTAGGTAAATGCCCATAATCGCCGCGCTGGGCAAGCAGGTCGGCGATCGCACTAGTGAATTATGATGAATGGTGACTCTGCTGCCTATCATCGATCTTCTATACGAATGGTCACACTTGAGCAATTCTTTTTATTTTTGCCACTAAAATGAAATATGAAAATTTGGGTAAATTTTATACTATTTCTGCTCAGAATCACGAGCTGATTCCATTTCCGGCGAAAAAAAACTGTTCCAAAAATTTCATACATATTTCGCATATCCTCTTGTGTTACCGCCATAGAAGGTGTATGGAAAATAGTAACACAATAGGAAAAAAAATCATGGGACACTTTTTTTTTCGACGGAAATGGAATCGGCTTGTGATTCTGAGTAGAAATAGTATAAAATTTACCTAAAATTTCATATTTCATTTTAGTGGCAAAAATAAAAAGAATTGCTCACTTAATCTTTTAGTCGATTCTTTTACGACACGGGTAGAGTTGGGAGTGATTGGTGAAAATGTCTTGCCGCCACCTCACGGCCAAGAAGAGGCTTGTGTAGTGAGTACTAACAATATATTTAATTGATATATACATAAATACATACAAAACAACTACTACTAGTTACAAAGCACAAGTCCAGCAATTAACGTTTTTCTGCCCGTCATCGTCATGGCGTCATTGGCAGACCGAGAAGGAGATGGCGGGACGACCTGGACGCATTCTATCCAAATAGGCGGGAGAACTGCGACGACCGGGCCGAATGGAGGAAAAGAGGGGAGGCCTTTACCCAACAGTGGGACACTAAACCAGGCTAATAAAAAAAATGGCGTTGGAGTGCATATTCTGTACTGTATTCCAAGTTTGCGTGAAATTTCTCGTTTTGTATTCATTTATCATCTTCATCTCTGAATCGCTCTCTCATTGTTACATTTGTCAATCTAAGACAGGTCTCAAATACGACTGTTTCAAGCGATTTACTTTTCTAACTTAGTTCCTCTTTGTTTTAGGTAGGATATAGAATCAATATGACTCTTAGGTACAAAACAATATAGTACAATCAACAAATTTAAACCCTAGGCCAATCAGGAACTATGTCATAATCATTAAGCAATTATTGCTGCTAATTTTACCTCTAATATACTTGAATACCGATCATAAGCAAGTAAGTAAATATTATTTTCTCAAACTTGCAATGAAAATAATTAAATGTTTACATGACGTACCTCAAATCAATCAAAGAAGTACGTAGTTTCGTGTTCTACAAGCAAACAATAATTTAAAGGAATTTCATACAAAATGTCAGGCCTTAGCCTGCAAATTACTTTTCTTTTGTTTTTAAACGTCAGTATGGCAGACTTGAATACATGAAACTGATTAGTAACATTTATTTTTTAAATCATTACAAGTTTGAGAAAAGCACTATACAAGCTTCAGCCGGGAAAAGGCTTGCAGGCCTCATATATCTATTCGATCTGCAAGACCTTACTTCCCGGCTTTTACAGTAGTAATGCACTGTTATTGTGCACCACATACTTAATTAAAATGCAAAGTCATAGTGACGCTATAAATAACATCGTAAGAAATCTCTTACTACTTGTCTTTTTAACAATTTCTAGTGTAGCCTAGATTTCAATTGGTTGTCTGTAGGTACGAAAGTAGGTACATATCACCAATTAATTATACCAATTATACCCTACTACAAAGCATGTGTAGGTATAACAGTATCATTTGCGGTTTCATGGTTAGCCTTATTTAATTAGCGTTGTCTCGTAAATATTTGTGTTAATTTGCTAATATCACACATTTCGTATTAAATTGTTCCCATGGCGATAGTCATTATTAACGTGTATGGTTCTACTATAAAACGTAGCCGTTCTTATACCGACTAAAATTCTGTATCTGGAGCATTCCATGAAAACATGTAGTTAGCTACCCTAATAAAATGTGCTAGCCGCTAGGAAACACTGTCATTTTAAAAGCCTAGATAATTACGGTATTATTCTATACCGTAACTCGGGTTACTAATTTAATTTCTCAAAAGTATTGAAAAGAAAGTGTCGCTTACGACACGTTTCCATGGTATGCCCCATATGTAAGTCCAAGAATAAAATAAAAAATCGGCCAAGTGCGGACTCGCGCACGTAGGGTTCCGTACTATAATAAAATTATTTTGAAAAGTCACGTTTGTTGTATTTCTTGTAAAAAATTCCAACTGTCTAAGCCTGGTGACAGACGGATAGATAGCGGAGCCTTAGTAGTATAGTTCCGTTTTACCCTTTTAGGTAGGCAACCCTGCTGTTTGTTAAAACAGCTTTTTCATTTTCGCCCCTTAGAATAAGGGGATACCTTTCTGGTTTCGTTGTAGTAACTGGATCAACTCTTATTTTTTAATATCACACAGACATCCTGATAGGTATCGAGGGCCTTATATTTATATACGTACCTTTTGAGATCATATAAGGTACGATCATTAAATTGAAACCCTCGGCCAGTCTCTAACGTTCTCCAAATTTAAACTGATTTAGTATTAAGAGTATTTAAGAGATCTGTTACAACTTGGTTTATACAGCGTGGCATTTATGGGTATATAGTGTATTTCCCTCCTAATTCTTCCATACGCACAAGTAATAAGAGAGGCATATGCCCAACAGTAGACTAAGATGTGTGTGATTTGAATTGAATTAGGGCACGAATGGGTTCTATGATTGTATCAGGTAAACTGTCTTTTGATCGGTTATGACGATGCTGTATTGTGATGTTGGTATGAATGCTATTGTTGATTCCAAGTAATGTTGCTTGGCGTGATACGATGAACGATAATATTTGCATGTCTGTTTGAAGTTACGTTGTCTTGGACAGTCACAAATATTGTGATTTTGCCTATATTAGCGATAATTGGCCGCTGTACATCGCTTTTGCCATTACGCTTGTGTTTAACCATTTTATTTTAGTGTTTATTTATTTAGTATCAGTCTACTAACTGCCAAAAATACTTTTGATTACAAATTTGAAAAATATTTTTGGGTATTTTTTAAAGGCATAATAAGGCACGTGACCAATGAATAATGTATGGAAATGGTCACGTGACGTTTCGTACGAATCTGTCATTCTCATACATTTCTTACGTAACGCTTATCGTATACGATTGCAGAATGGCATCTAGGCTCGGCCTGCAAGTCAGAAAACTATATGAGAAATACGCGTCTACGTCTCAAAATAAACGAATAAGCAGAATTTCTGTTCAGTCCCATCGTGGTCGTCTCAATGAACAGCGCTTCACTGAAGATGCATGATTAACTATGCACTATATCGTTAACATTCGACCCGGTGCAGTGATTACATATCTCGTCTTGACCTTTACGAGACCAATGCACTCACGTGACCCTCTTATCATGCTATTGTTAACAAGTGTAGTTAAAAAGTTGTTTAAATATAACTTGGAAGAGACAATACGAAAATGTGACATGTGATAGGGTGTAGCAAAAATGCAAAAAATATATTCTAGCAAAACAATAAGCAAGACGGGACGTATGAACATGTCGTAACGTAACTATAAAACTGGGGAAGAAACGTGACTAAAACATTAATAATTTGTAATAATGGCAAGTAAACTAAGTATTTTACGACCAGCCATGTATCTCCCGTTCTAAACAATCTGTCGGAAACAATGGCTGGGACATCTAAACTTGTAATTATTGTGGCTGTCATGATGCAGAATGGAAATGAGCGACCCATTTGTTCTTGGTTCAGATTTAATGGGAGTTAGGATTCATTTCCACCAAGCGTGTGTGTGTAAGGCCTGAGTAGACGCTCGTGCGGAGCGGGCAGCGGGGCTTCCATGAAAAGGTGCATTCAGACCAAACGAGCATTCGCTGTTCTAACCCCCTACTTTACGAAATTCGATCGTTACACGAAACGTGATTCGTTGATTTCGTTGAGTGGGCGTTAGACACGGCGATATTCGCCCGGCGGTGATAGCTGATAGCTGGGCGAGTATCGCAGTGTCTCTTTTATTTACACGGGAGTGCGTATCTTTTGTTCGTGTTTATAGCTGATAGTTCATAGCTTAGTAGCTCCCGGTGAGACCAGTGCCATAGAATAGCGAATGCTCGTTTGATGTGTATGCATCTTTATACAAATGCAAACGTATGCGCGTGGCGCAAGTGCACGCTGTTCATATCCCTTGGACGTTTGACGCGCTGCTGCCCGCCCCGCCGGACGCGCCGCTCAACGCTCGCCACTCAGGCTTTATGCCGCGGCCACGACATTGGTCTAAGGCGACCGGCTTAGCGGAAAACATATGGTGCTCCCTCTCGTACCCATATCGGCATCCCGCTCCAACTCATGGATTCGCTCGCCGCTGGTCGCCTTAGACCAATGTCGTGGCCAGGGCATTATGCCGCGGCCACGACATGGGTCTAAGGCGACCGGCTTAGCGGAAAATCATACGTGCGAGGCCCATGTCGGCATCCGGCTCCAACTCATGGATTCGCTCGCCGCTGGTCGCCTTAGACCAATGTCGTGGCCGGGCCTTTACACTTACGATGTTAGGTTGTAGCCATACCGTGACTTCTTTATGAGTTCATCTCGTGCTCTGGAATAGTAGTAATAGCGAATTTTACCGAAGCAAAAGCGATTAATCCGAGAAATAAATATGAAAATCGCGGTGAATGCGAATAAATCAGAGTAATTAATGCTAAATAGTGAAAACAATATAAACATGAAAATCATGAAATCGACTTGGTCTACAGCCAATGGAATATTCAGAAAGAGATCAACACTCGACATAAACTGTTTACAAATACAGATCAAATAATGAAGATATAAATCTCAAACTCTTCCCACGTATTTTTAACATGTGCATATTTTTATATTTTACACTCCTGTAGGCTTAGCACATGATTGGTGCGACAGTATGTGAGTATGTCTCCGCGATAACGACTTCACGTCTTTTACTAACTAGGTATCCATACGTCCAGTTAGATGCCACACCGGTTGCGTGGCGTGCACGTACGCGTGACGTGCAACCAGTGTGCCATCTACTATGACATTTCCGACGCTACAACGCGCACACCACGCACAAACTTACAGTGTGGCTCAGCCTTTATCCACAATAGTAATAAAATTGCATTTAAAATCGAAATGCCGAGACGATTAACGTGTAAGAGATGTGAATTACTCAACGAGATTCACAAGATATCCCACTAAATATAAATCAATGCAGCACAAGCTAAAATAAAGTTCTTAAAAAACGACAAATTAATGTCAAACTGCATGATACATACATGTGGATGACGCTCGTACATTTACAGCACCGGCCAATAATATGTCACATATTCGTGACTTTTTGTATGAGCGTGTAGTATAGAGTAATGTACATGTTCGCATGTAGATAGCATATTATTTTCATATTCTAACAGAAATTAATGATAATTGCAATTAAGTACTGTGAATAACAATGAGAGACAAAGCATATTGCTAAAAAGCTGTAGTAAAAAAAAGAATTTTAATACTAAATCCACGCTTTACACAAAAAATCCTCATGATAAAACGACTACATGATGACAAGTTTTTTCATCGTTAGCACAAAGGCCTATGCCTATACTAGCTATATTCGTAAGGTGGAAAGTGTGGAAACCATTTAGAAATATACACAAAAGTTCTACTGAATAAATCTGAATGTGATGTACATATTATTGGCCGGTACTGTATGTGTTGTGCGATGGACATAAATTTTTTTTTTTTTTTTTTTTTGTATTTATTTATTCCTGCAATCTGTCTATCTTTGACATTTAGCTGGAGGTTAAGTATGTATAAAAAAGGCGTGCATGGTGCGATATCCTATGATATGCCCATCAGTTATTTAAAATCCCAAATCTACTTTAAAAGATCTTGAGGTGCTCTTCTTTTCAGCCTTTTAAAAGTTGTATTGGGTAAATCTTTCATCAGATTTCTTGCTAACATGTTTGGATGAGACTCCATTCGGTTACGATATTTGGTTAAAGTATCTGCCACTTCTTGGTCTATAGTTTTGATATTTAGATCTTGGTGTAAGCGATCGTTCTTGATATACCAAGGTGCATTAGTGATGATACGTAGTATTTTTGATTGAAATCGTTGTAGTATTCCCAAATTGGATTTTGAAGCTGTTCCCCACAGCTGGATGCCATATGTCCATATAGGTTTGAGTATGCACTTGTATAGTAACAATTTATTGTTCAAACTAAGTTGTGACTTGCGTTCCAAGAGCCAATACATTTTACGCAATTGTTGGCCTAGGGCTTTGCGTTTAGTGAAGATGTGTTTCGTCCATGTTAGCCTCCTGTCCATGTAAATCCCCAAATAACGCACATGGTCTGATTGCGGAATAACTATGTTGTTAAGTTTTACTTCGGGGCACGTTTCTCGTCTAAGCGTAAATGTTACTTGAACGGACTTTGTCTCATTTGCCTTTATTTTCCAGTCTCTAAGCCAACACGATATTTCATTGAGACTGTCTTGTAGTTTATCTGATGCACCTGTGGGAGTATTGGCTACCGCGAGCACAGCAGTGTCATCGGCGAAAGTTCCGGTCAGGACATTTTCAGGGGTTGGAAGATCAGAGGTATATATGAGGTAAAGTAATGGGCCCATAACACTTCCCTGCGGTACTCCGGCTTTTATATCATGTAGATTTGTCTCACCATTGCCATGACTCACATAGAAGTGTCGATTGTTGAGGTACGAATGGACATAAATAAAGAGCAAACTCGGTCGTGATAAATTTGATCGTCCCATATAAATGTCGCGATCATAAAATTGTTTATTTTTATTGTTTACTAGCTCAGTCGACATAATTTTGTGTATGACTGTAATTAAAACGAAGTATTTTTCTGTTGCAGAATGTTCCTATTTTCTACATTGTGCACGTTTACCGACTCTTGTTACTGTTTTACCTATTCTTCTAGTTACTTATTTATTATTATATTATTTATCACTTTTAGCTTGGTTGCCCTGAAAACCAGTGTTCGTGGCATTTGACACGACACATGCTGAGAGGCAACCATTTTGGTTGTAACATTTTGATTGTATTTATTGTTCTGAATTGTATGGCACCAATTAAACCACTCTTTGTCTTATTTATTATAAATATAAATGTATGTTGTTTTTTACACATCATAACTTTATTTATAGGTATTTCAATCCGTGTTCAATTTTACAGGAGGATTAACCCAAATCTCATATTCTTTAACGTAACATCATGATTAACATTCAACCAGTTTCGCGGAATCCTTTTAATTATGCAAATATTTTAATTAACTGGCAAACGAATGAAAATAAAATAACGGGCCGTTAAAATTTTATAGAATGACCCAAATTTGGACGAAAACTACGCAGGTCTGCGCTGTGATTGGTTATTGATTTATTTTAGACGTTGTTTTCAGATACATTCTATATAATATATTGAATGAAGCAATATTTGCTTTGTCAGATTGGTTCCATGTTGTAGCTCTGAGATTTGATTGGTACTGGAATTTCATTGGAACTTTATTTCGTATACGTATAGGCACATTGCTTAGGGCTATACGAGACCAATGAGGCAAAATTACGAGGGCTGTTCTTGATGCTTTTAGCTGGTCCGGATTTGGATGTAATTTTTTTATGGGCGCGTGGCCTGTGTTGTTTATTTCATTTGACCCAAGTAATCCTAATCAGCCAATTATTCTACGAAACGACGCATATAGGTTGAATTGTTAACTACACGTTTATGCAGTCGAATGCCTGCGATACTCCACATACCAGAATGTGATGTTGCCCGCACATGTACTTCGCATGACACATGACATTGTTAACATAGGTAATAACCTATTAAAAATGATTGCACGTAACATTTAGTAATTTCAGTATGATGGGTAATTTCTTTTAATGGTGAATTTGTTTAATTCATACACCCATGCTGCCAAGAGGACATTGGCTCCTACTTATAGCTTGCCGCCTGTCGTGTAAAGGTGCATTTAGACCAAACGAGCATTCGCTCATTCTATCCCCCACTCTACGAAGTTCGTTCGTCACACAAAACGTGATTCGTAGAAATTCGTTGATTTCGTAGTGTGGGGGATAGAATGAGCGAATGGTCGTTTGGTCTAAATCTCTAAATGCACCTTAAAGTGTAACACATTGTTACATCCAATCACACGCTTCATTAGGCTTCACAGCTATCTTCATGAAATAGATAGAGTTAGCAAGATGCTACACGTTATGATTATGATACTTCGCTCTAATGTATAGCTGCGTCCCGCTGATTTGCCAATCTTTGGTAAGCTTGTAAACATATGCCAATGTAAAACGCTTTTCTTCAAATGCGTCGATTGCAATCATGGTGAGCCATTTAAGAGGGCCCGTTTAGTATCGTATTCTGATTACGAAAAAGTAGGAGGAAAAAAAAATCTTCGCGAAAATTTTGGGTGACTTGCATCACTCAAAAACAAAATCATCTATTTTTCCTATGGGATACGATTCTTGACCCAATATGACATTGTCTAGAAGTAACCGACATCAACATATGTAGTTAATGGATCATCCTAAGTTTCCATTCATTCTTAACCTACACTACAACGCCCGATACATCGAATAGTCCTTAAATTTTCTTTACTGCAATATTGCAGCAGCTGCTGCATGAAACAACTCCCAAGTACATTTCTTAGAAGTTTTAAACCGTCGTAAAGCACAAATGCCGCAGCTTACTGAGAAAATCAATTCCGGTACCAAGCTCGAGAATAGGTCGCTGAAAATACAGTAAAATCCGTAGTAACAGTTTTATATAGCTTTTTTAATGTTTACCTGTGTGTATCTTCCAAATTTACCACTTTCGTGGCGTACAGTGAAACTACACACTTACAGCCCAGTCTAGTCCTTCAACAGCGGCCCTACCGCGAACTGCAAAACCCGCCAATTTTGGAGAATTTTCTCTGTCACTCTAATGACGCCTTCTTTGGAGTGGTCTACGAAATTTACGAATTTCGGTGTTCGCGGTAGCAGGCCTGTAGTTCACGAGTTCAAGTAGTATGTCTTGTAATTATTCTTTTCACAGCCATTGACGACTGTTCACGACAACGGAAAAGTTGGCGATTTTTATTTCACGGCTTGCCTCCCAATACCATAATATTTTGTGTACATGTAATCGAAGATATTTTGTGAATTTTTGGACTAGAGTTGGGTGGTTTTCCATTATTGACATTACAAGGATCCCTATCTGTACTTCGAAATTAGTACATTTTGAACTCGATCTGTCATATCGATGACGTATTCATAAGAGTAACATAGACAGATGCCCGAAAATTTCCGATACCGGGGTTTCGCGCTATACCTACTGCTTTCTAATTCGTTAAGTGAACATGGTTTCACTCCGCGCTGCCAAGAGTTTTTACTTGTACTCAACAGACGATCCACAGACCAGCTGCCATTTGAAATTAATATTTCTCTCTACGATTCCCAGAACATTCGCTGTCTTATCTGGCTTGTAGATCTGTTGAGTGTAAGTAGAGGAAGGGCCAGTTGTAATGGGTTAAGGTGGATTCTACCCTATCCCTGCCGCTTATCTGCTAAAAGATGGCGCTACAATTGCACAAACACCATATTTTCGTCATTTTCTGCTAAACCGAGAATCAGAGATAACATGTTTTGAGATACGCGCACGAAGCAAAAAATCTAATGTTCAAATTGATAGCAATCTGCACAAAATACTGTTCTTCTAAATCGCAATAATGCAAAAACTAGAAAATTATGTAATTTTACCCTGTAACGCACACTACTACACCTCCTGTCAGTACCCAATGTCAGTCGTACAATCATTACTCGTTAATAAACTAGATGGCGCCAGTTAAAAGAATAGCTTTTCTAAATGGTCTAAGTTCTAACTAGAGGGCGCCAATTAGGAAATGACTTTATATTGTATTGTATATTTCTGAAGCAAAACCAACTGTTGGTTTGGTATATAAATACCTACTTTAACTGTACAGATATAACAACAGCTGTAGTAAAGAAGTTATTCCCTTACTCTCAGGATAATACCTATCCGTCGCCGTTAGGTATGTACAACTCTTTAGAGTATTATATTCTTTGGTACAGCTACTTACTGGTAAATAAAATAGTTATCAAAGATAGTTACTTAAAATGTCCCAAAATACTAGTATTCACCGCAGCGGGTATCTATTCGCTAGGAACAATGTGGCAATATAATTACGAGTATGAATTGACCTAAGAAATTCATATTATTATAATACAAATGATCAACGGCACTAGCACATATCGTGCATGACAGGAACCTTGTCGCGGCTACCAGTCCCTTTTTGATTACATTGATTCAAAAGAGATGAGAAGTTGCGAGTAGGTCACAAATTGCTGCCAATGTTGTTGTACAAGATGTGCTAGGGCCTCAAGTATATAAGTAATCAAATGTGTAGATATTTTGGGTTGTTCTATGGAGTTAGAAGATTGAAGAAATATATAATTATATTAGACATGTAGTAGTAGACCAAATTGAATGATTTTTATCGGACATTTGGATTTTAGACCTTGTTGGAGTAACATTTATATTACTAAATGTTAGCCTACATACCTACTATGTTAGTCTCCAACTAACATTTTACATTACATAATATGTAAGGATAGTGTTATCCTATCTAAGTTTACCTACATTTTCGCCTACCATCCCATAAGATGCTAATAAATTGTCCGTTATCAATTAAAAGTAGGTTAGGTACGAGTACTTACATACAAACGCAACGAAGATTTTCCAGACACAGGCGAACAGCTGGACGCTCAATTTTCGGATGCTTTATACAAGGTGCTGTATTTCCGTTGTCAGAGAGGTTTTATAAGTTTTAGGATGCAGAGTAGTTAGACCCGCTAGAGTTTAGTTCATGTTTCAGAAGTACCTAGGCATTGTTACAGTAGCTAATACCTACTATTTTACGCGGTTTCAACATTTTTCATCACATTTGCTTTCTAAGCGCGCCATTGCTTGCATGCATAGTGGGAGTAATAGAAAAGTGAAATTCCTTAGGGAATACCAATATTTCGTTTTTTAACATATTTTTTGTCCGCAAGTGTTACAAAAAACATCGTATGCATCACAATCGGTAAGAGGCATACCTACTAACTCGAGTCATCAAACACTCTCGTTAGTGATAGTGGCTGTTTTCCTAGCTGTTGATGTTTGTCTGATAGCATTGCAACTGAATGTATTATTATCAAGTTTTGAAGGTAGGTAGGTAGGTACTTCTTGAACCTAGTATCTACAAAACGTACTAGAGAGGGAAAGGATACTTTCAGGCACTGTGTGCTTACCATAAACTGCCGCAGCGTTTTTAACGCGGACTTACTTTCCATCCCGCCCGTAATCGCGTCTTGGGGCGAGCCAGCCGTATAGAAAGCACCTATGTAAGTCCGCGTTAATAACGCAGGGGCAGCTCATGGTACGGCTACTGGTTCCACAGGAGGCAAGTAAGGGATAATTTCTCGACTTTTTTCTCGCTCAATAAACAAAGAGTAGACATAGATCCTATGTCAGTAAAATTAACAAATATACCTATATTATATGTAGATGATCGTTGGCTGTTCACACTGCCGCTTCCTCAGTGAGGCTTTTTAATATTTTTTCTGACACTGGGGCGGTGATATGGCGTAAGGACCAACAAACTGTCAAAATAAATACGCGAATTGAATTTTCTATATATTTTGTGGTTTATATTTATTCTTAAAACCATTACATTAGGAATAATGTTTTCTAAAATAAATAAACTTTTCCAAATCAATACCCATGAAATGCCTTTAGTACCTACCGTTTGGTATTCGGATTTGATAGCTGGCTGCCAAATGGGAAATATAGTTTCCCGTCTGGTAGGATGAAATGGGACTAACTTTCCCATCTCGTATCTGGATTTGGTACAAACCTGGATACAAACCGGTAATGATAAGTCCCGATTTAAAGCCAGTTACCTATTGCGATTTTAATCCCATTTCAAAGCTGGTTTAGTAGCCAATCTACTAAAGGATGAAATGAACAAAGTTCTAGTAATTTTGTTTAGTGTCAGTCATTTTGAGTTCCTGTTAGGACCCAATCTTCAGTTCGGCGACCTTTTTCTAGTCGTCATACATTTATAAAATTAATAAACTCCAAATGTAACCGTTATAATAGCGGGACCAGATCCTGACTTCGATCGATTCATATTGCATTATTTAGTACTGAATTTGTATTATTTGGTACCTGTTGTAAAAAAAATTGTACCTCTTCTATTTCAAACTTACATTCAATCAGTCTGGTCCCGCCATTATAACGTTATAATGGCGGAACCAGGTTCTGAATTCGATCGATTCATATAGCATTATTTAGTACTGAATTTCTACTATTTGGCCTGTTGTAAAAAAAATTGTACGTATTCCATTTCGAAATTATACTTCAAATAGTCTGGTCCCGACATTATAGCGTTATAATGGCGGAACCAGATCCTGAATTCTGTCCATATTCTGTCGATTCATATTGCATTATTTAGTACGGAATTAGTACTATTTGGTACCTGTTGTAAAAAAAATTGTCCCTCTTCCATTTCAAAATTATACTTCAAATAGTCTGGTCCCGCCATTATAACGTTATAATCGCGGAACCAGGTCCTGAATTCTGTCGATTCATATTGCATTATTTAGTACTGAATTTATACTATTTGGTACCTGTTGTAAAAAAATTGTACCTCTTCCATTTGGAAATTATACTTCAAATAGGGCGGAACCAGGTCCTGAATTCTGTCCATATTCTGTCGATTCATATTGCATTATTTAGTACTGAATTTGTACTATTTGGTACCTGTTGTAATTGAAATATAATTTTGAAATGGAAGAGGTACTAATTTTTTACAAGAGGTACCAAATAGTACTAATTCAGTACTAAATAATGCAATATGAATCGACAGAATATGAACAGAATTCAGGACCTGGTTCCGCCATTATAACGTTATAATGGCGGGACCAGACTATTTGAAGTATAATTTTGAAATGGAAAAGGTATTTTTTTTACATCAGGTACCGAATAGTACAAATTCAGTACTAAATAATGCAATATGAAATCGATCGAATTCAGGACCTGGTTCCGCCATTATAACGTTATAATGGCAGGACCAGACTGTTTGAAGTATAATTTTAAAATGGAAGAGGTACTAATTTTTTTACAACAAGTACCAAATAGTACAAATTCAGTACTAAATAATGCAATATGAATCGATCGAATTCAGGATCTGGTTCCGCCATTATAACGTTATAATGGCGGGACCAGACTGATTGAGTATAACTTTGAAAAAGAAGAGGTACAATTTTTTTTACAACAGGTACTAAATAGTACAAATTCAGTACTAAATAATGCAATATGAATCGATCGAATTCAGGATCCGGTCCCGCCATTATAACGGTTACCTCCAAATACCATTAGAATTTCGATATTTTATGTTCAGTGCCTATGAACCTGACAGCTGTTTGGACCACACGCCTATATAGCGTCGCGTGCAAAAGATCGAAAACCCTAACTTACTGGCCAACGATACAGTAAATGTAATAAACAGTAGCCGTACCATGACTTTGCAAGTATCGGTAACATTAGGTTTTACTAAATACGTTAAGCAGGCTATCGCGCTCGCTCCTATTTGTAAGCGCGAGTGCGATAGAAATGATAGAATGCACATATCGAGTAAAACCTTACGTAATTACGTATACGTATCCTTTACTTTCCAGCTCATGGCACGGCTACAGTACCTAGGGTAAGTGCTCCAGTGAATGAACACTTAAGGAAATTTTCAACTTAGTTTTTTTTTTGTGGCTGGGAGCAATAAGGAAGTTTAAATATGAATGTTCTTACAGAGTAAACCACTATTGTAGTTTTCTAAAATCAATTTTATTTTGCATTAGTGCTGCACAGTTTTAAATTATAGCTGACTGTAGGGGATAAAATGGAAAATCACCAGTGAATGAACACAAAATTCTAATAAATGAACAAATGAAACCAATGAATGAACTACCTTAAAAATAATGTATTAAAATGCAAAAAGTACTCTATTTTTAATTGGTAGTGCTAGTAATATTCGATAATCGAATTTTAACTTTAATGAGACATAATAACTATAAACATAACCAAACGACATCAATTACAGTTTCACATTTCTGCGTATTCTGGGAAGGTTCAATTAACTGTTCCGTTACCATTCAAGAGTGACCTTATATATTGCTTTCGTTAAAAAGTAAACTGAGTTCATTCTGCATATCAATTATAGCACTTAAATACTTTTGATTAACCAAAGATCCGTTTATGTTTGTTTCTTCAGTGGCAGGAATTTGGACAATTTCGGTGATTTAAATAGCGTTGATTTAGAGATATTAAAACTGGCACTTGATAGTTCACTATTTGCAACAGCTTTTAGAGGTTTATCGAGAGATTTGTGGTCATATTGGAATCCTTTATATGTTTTTTTTTACCTTTCCATGCCTTAAAACCAGACAAAATACAAAATAAATGATTTCGTTCATTCACTGGTTTTCGCAATCCAATTAATGAACTAACTGTGTTTGCGGTAGTTCATTAAAATTTTAATATATCAAGTATTGTTCGAAAACTGGCCCTTTGCTAGACAGCACATTTCTGTTCAATTAATAGAAAACCAAATCTTATTACAACTACTAAAACGTCAGATATGGAACAAACAATAAATCACGCAATTCCAGTGAATGAACTCCCCCGTTCGGTCACTAGGTTTTAAGCCATTTTGAGTTCTAGTTATAGAACACTGGATTAAAAACCACTATTTGAAACGAAATCACTTTAAACAATACTTTAATAGCGTGATCATAACCTTCCGGTTTCAAAAAAATACGCATTGTACCTGGGAGATGCACGAAACGCACACAATAACACATTAAACACAACGTAAGCTTGCCTCAATCCTTATAACAGCTCCATATAAAAAACGAACCGGCGCAATGTGCCCACTTTAGATCATCGCCATTTGGACACTGATGCATATGAGTTGATGTGAGTGCTACCATAACTTGTCAAATAATATTCCTACCCGAAAAAAAAATATAACGCGTAGTAGAAATGTACAGAAAACTTTTTTTTTTTTTTTTACTAGCCTATTTGAGTGTCCCACTGCTGGGCAAAGGCCTCTCCCCTGACTCTCCACAGAAAACTTATTTTACGAAAAAAACTTGTATTTTGTTCGTTCACTGGATTTGTTCATTCACTGGAGAACTTACCCTACCTACTCTTCTGTACTCTTCTGCTGAGAACGAATATTCACAAAATCGAAATATTTGTGGCCTAAATATATGCATAGCCAAAACATAGGTTTCAATCTGCTGAGTATCGAAAGTTCATCGGCTCGTCTGTTCTTGTATCAACGTCTGTGCTAGGTACAAATTGTTTTATAGGTATCCATGTAGGAATACTTTGTAAATAGATGACGAATAGTACCTAATACCAAAGTTTGGAGCTACTATTAACGATGTAATCGAGATAATGGGTTGCTGAATGGTTGACACATACATATTATAGTTTTTATATACATAATATATTCTTGCTCTTTATTCTATACTCTGTTTGGTTAGATATTTAAAAAAAGGTAAACAATCTTGTAGTATCTTTTTATTGAAAACTACAAGTAGAAAATAAGTTTTACCAAATATACATAATATAACAAGGGAATACAGTGATTTACATTGTTTTGATTCATTAAGTACCTAGTTTGGATTTTTAAATGCATTTTTCAATAAAAAGATAGTGCAAGATTTTTTACCTTTTTAAAATACCTAACCAAACAGAGTATAAGTGAGTCAATTTTACATTTTGTTTACAAGTGTGATGTTTGTGCCGGTGACCAATTACAATTGTGGCCTCGTTTATACGCTTTTCGACCCAGCGAATATTCGATCCGGTAGCAGTCGAGCCATCCCATAATCTCGGTCACAAATATACGTCGATTGTCCAATCGAAACATTAATTTTTATTTTAGGATATTCAATCCATAATAGCCACTCAATAGCTTTTGGTAACTGTGGTTACCAGCTGTCACTCTTATGTTACATAGGAATAAAAGTAGCAGTTGAGCCAACGGACTGCAAGATACTCCGATAGTGCGTACGTATCTCAGTTCCGATTCAAGAGTGACATACGAGGTTACTAAGAGTGGTGACAGTTTTCATAAGAACTCTACCTGAACTTCACTCCACAGAATGTGATGCTTTTCTGCGCAAGTGCAAGACTGAATTTTCATAGTAGGGGAGAGTGGGGTATAGTGGATCTCTTTTTTTTTACAAATGTTGTAGTGGTGTTATTTTTATTTGTAATTTTCTAGATACCTTATTGTCCCACCTATTCCTTAGAGGACACATTTTCCAGCACAAGTATATAATTTACATATCGCTTTAAAATCATTTTCATTATAAAAAAGTGAACTAAAGTTACCTCTTCAATCAAAAATCATAGAACAGTTCCTAGTTTGAGGTAAAAACTAGGAACAAGACTTTTCAGGTATAATTGAAAGTATCTTCCGTTATTTAGTTACTCCCATATTAGTATCACACAGACGAGCAAATTTGTAAAAAAAGAATACCGGTTTATTAAAGCGATAAATAAAGCTAATGCAAAATATTCACCGTGCACTATTATTTATTCACTGTACCCCACTCTCCCCTATTTTTCTGCACAGTCTGGTTGCTACTGTATGCAGATATTTTCTCGCATAATGCATTCGCATAACATAGTTTGATGTTGGTGTTGAAATGTAGACCTTTTCTTTAACTTTTGTCGGTTTCGATCACCGACACTCATGTAGAAAATGCTCACTTACATCACTTGTATTCAGTAACAATATTTATTCGGCAAAACACAGCTCAAATTATAATTACAACATTGCAGGCTGTGAAATTAGACTTTGTATTACTTCCTTCAAAAATTTTGTAAGCAATCTTGACATGTGTTACTATTAAAAAAATACTACTGAATAATAAGTCACAGCAGCAAATACGTACCATTTACATTATTTTAGATGAACACCAGCATAATGTATGCTATCATTTATACCCTGTTGCATTCATAATTAAACATTTTGACGCCACGTCCAAACCAAAAACTTTCACTCAGACGCCATGTCGCCAAAATGTCAAAACTAAATATGAACCTTACGCAAGTGACTGTAGGTATGTATTGCTCTGTGGATGGTAACTTATATATCGGTCGGCGTTGAACCTGCAATGTCATAGTAATTGGCGTCCTAAAGGATAATGGTTGTTAATGAACAGTGATATGATATAAGAAAGAGTTCGAAGTTACAAAACGAGAAGTTTGTCGTTTGTAATATGAAGGATCCACGGAAATATACTTTAAAAACAAATTCACACCTTATCCTCTTAAAAGTAAGATAGTTTTTCCTTGAATTGCCCCTTTTTGAATTGACTAGACATTTCCTTTCCGTGGACCCTTCATATAATAATGAATGAATCCGACAAAAACAATTGAGCTGTGGCAGAATGTGGTCATCGTTTGCCTACTTAGAAATAATAAAAAACAGTTTTATAATTATTGAATGAAAAGCCTAATTTGGAATACTAACACTAACAACGTTAAAATGTATACTTGTGTCTTAATATATCTATCAGTCAATTATTGCGATTACCAGAGGAAAAAATATTCTTAGTTGATGTCTTTTACGCAATGTAAATATACCTTCCTTCTAAAATATATTATAAGGGCGGATTTTTGTTAAGATGTCGTATTTTTAAATTTTCCAAATTTGGACTTTTTTATTTTTTCTACTCAAAAACACGAACTCTTTCGATCCTTACAGAAATAAAAAAGTCTCCCAAAAAAAATCCATCGAGTTACTATTTTCCATACACTTTTTTCGACTGTAACTCAGTGGAAAAAATGTATGTATTTTTCGGGACACTTTTTTCTGCTAATGAGGATCGAAAAGGCTCGTGATTCTGAGTAGAAAAAAAATCCAAACTTAGAAAACTTGAGAAAACTAGAACTAAATAAAAATCCGCTTATGTTATGATTGACTTTACTTTGAACTTGACAAATGATTTTTTGCATTTGATATCAATCTTGCTACGTTGTCACTCTTCGTAATATAATTTTCTTATAATACATAATTATTATAATAATGTCGAAAATTAAACAGTATATTTCCACAAACATTGTACTTAATTCAAAACATAATTATGAATGTTTCTTGTCACCAAGTTCAATACCATTTTCTTGAAACGTGTTCCGTTACATTTTCATTAGGTTCTTTCCGCTGAAGTATCTTCCCAATCTTCAACTGTATTTCAATATTCAACTGAAAAAATATGATTGTATAAATGTAAGTATGGTTGCGAGAGTTACCAGAATGTCACTTCAACATTGACTTTATAATGTCATGTCATTGTCATAGATTATTTACATTTTTGATCTCGAATTCCATTTCAGAGCTTAGGGTCGCCGTCGCCGATTACGGCGTGGATAACTAACTATACAGGGTTACTTTATCACCGGTACAATAAATTTTCCCACATAATTGGTATCGATAAAATATTGGTAAAATTGACATATTTTTTTCATTTATTATTAATTTATCCTTCATGTAAATGTAAAATAATGGGCTCGCTAATGACAAGACGTAGAGGGCGGCGGGTAGGGGTGAGCGACCTGCAGGCCGGCGCACGAGTTGGCAACATAGCAGTTATCTTACGAGTATCTCGGTGACTAGGTCACGGTCAGTCCCACGGTTGACGTAGGTGTGTGCACGCGCGCCGTATCGTACTACCTTCAGTCGAAAATTGCTCGTACGAATGGTTCGTAGTTATTTTCTCATTGGGGAAAATACAATGGCAGCTCAGCGGCTATACGCTGAACAAAGTGTGCCCCGCCTGGAAAATGCCAGTGTTAAGACCAGCCAGGTCAACAGATTTGACCCCGTGGTCCCCGTGTGACTTTTTTTGTGGGGTGAGGTGAAACGGCGGGTATACGTTGAAGGGGCCCAAAATTACGAAGACTTAAAAAGTCAAATAATAAGTGCATTTTGATGAACTCAACAGTGAAAACTACAGACTTATGATGGGAAATATCGAAAGAAACATTCATGTAAATTAATTAATAAGTATGAGAAATGGACTCCATTAATTAGGTATGTTTTTTTTATTCCAATCATTGTACATAAAGTTGATATCAAATTTTGAAATACGCCTCAATGAAGAAAGTTTCTGTCCTACTTTGTAATTTTATCACGTTTCCCAGACATATTTTAAAACATTCGACAAACTTCACACAGAGAAAAATTCTTTATTTAAGCCCGTGGAAGTATGAAGGAGGATTTGGGATCTAGTAAGATATTTTTGCCAAGTCATAATCATAAGTTGATACCCGGTGCACATTACCGCCGCCGCTTTTCCAATCCGCCATGCCGCGTGCGATGACGTTTTAAAGAAACAGTTGCCAGTTAGTGTGTTTTGCTAATTATGCACATTGATAATGCGCAATGCGTCCAAATTTCCTGTTAGGTTTGCGGATAAGTTCAAACATTGGTATTTCAGTTTTTTGTTCTAACAAAAATGCTAGTATTCTGTAACTTGGACTACTATGTATTACGTATGTTGATTTTTTGATTATACTGGGTTATTTTTTCATCAGTACAAATACTCTAGGGGGTGTATAAGTAAGTCATAATGAACAACTTTTACTAAGGGTCCGAATTCAGGTTCGGCCCCATAGTAAAAGTTGTTCATTTTGACTTACTTATACAGCCCCTAGAGTATTTGTACTGGAGAAAAAATAACCTTGTATATATATATATCAATATCAGTGAACGCACATAAACCATGGAAACATCCTGTCCGTGCAATTATGACCCAACGCAAACTACTCTTGAGTGGGCGTTCCTAAAAAACTACTCCTGGAGCTGTTTCAGTCTGGCCGAGTTTACAGTAATTGACGGACGTCTGAATGCGTTTCTATAAATAACGGTAAAAAACTAATTAAAAAGGCCTTCATGTGCTGTAGGCTGGTGTAAAAACAGTTATAGTAATTCTAAGGACAGGGGAATTACTTTTCACGTGTCATAAAACAGATAACTTCGGTAATTTTGAATATAAATATAATAATATTTATGGCATTTTTCTATACTACCGTTTTAAACTAAAACGTCGTAAGTCCATACAATTTTACAATAGCATATGACGTTTTAAAATGGTTGTATACTATAGGGATGTCGTTATGCCCAATAAAGCAAGTTTTTTTAACTAACTGAGATTTGATTTCAACATATTACATTTTAATAAATTCCTTTTTCACTTTCATGGGATTGATTGAACTACCTATTACCTATGCAAAAGTAGGTACGTAGTTCTCAAATTTATAACTAACTTTAATATTTTCATTTTACATCGCATTTTAATTTTTTCCATTCAGATTACCGCAAGATGCTGTTCGTACTGTTCGTAGAGACAAATGGGTAAAAGGTGTCCGATTAGAGAGACGAGAAAATGATTGGATGCCTAGCAAAAGATCTATAATTGGTTCTCTTCATTTCAAAGATGAAGACTATCTTTTACTTGTCTAAAAAGGGGTTTACGCAGCTTAATAAGACCGCCATGCTGATTTGTACTGTAATCGATTTGTACTCATCAGTTGACTGTTGTCATATGAATTAGTAGATTGTACAACAAGTGCATAAAGTGACCCATTTTCAACCGATGCAATTTTTTGGTCTGAGCGAAGCGAAGACCAAAATAGTAGACGAGGATAAAAATGGACATTTATGCCCGTGTTGTACACTCTACTTTTCACTTCGTTTGCGAGGAAAGAATTCATTTTCAGTACATCAGCACGGTACACAACCATTTTTAACAATAACTGCCAGCCATCTTCTTGCCTACCGACGCATACCGCAAACGTCATCCAGCGGCCAAGTGGGGTGGGGTAATTCGAATTGGTGCGGGGGTGGTCGTGGCCTTTCTGTATGTAGTACTATTATTTATTCTGTGATTATGTTATTAACATACCTTCAATTATTATGGGCATTTACCTCCTAATGCGTCTATACGCATAGTTAATAGGAGAGGCCTACGTCCAGTAGTGGACTATCATAGGCTGATGATGATGATGATGATGATGATACCTTCAATTTTATTCGCCTAGCGAAAACTTTCCATATGTACAGAGCTTCTGAGATGGTTAGTAGCTGTAAGCATAATATGTCCGTTTCTACCAAATAGACATTGTGTTTTATGTTCTCTTTATCAGATTTGTTATTGTACCCGCGATAAAGACGTATGCATATCACTATCTTAAAAAAACTCCAAGTTCCTTCACACTTTCTCCGAATTTATTATGAGGTCCATATTGAGGCAGTGGACCCAATTGCTTATCAAGAGGATCCTAAAAAGCGAACACAAAATATCATTATCTCAAACCAGCTCAGAGTTCCCTCGCACTTACTCCAAGTACATCATCAGGCCTATCTTGTGGTATTCGACCCAACTGTTAATCCTGAAAAGCCAACCTAGCATATCATTATCAGAACCAACTCAGAGTTCCCTCGAACTTCCTCCAAGTTCATCACCAGCCCCATCTTGAGTATTTGACCCATGCTCACAGAGGGTCCTCAAAAGCCAACACAACATATCATTATCTCAATCCAACTCAGAGTTCCCTCGTACTTACTCCAAGTTCATCATCAGGCCCATCTTGTGGTATTTGACCCATGCTCACAAAGAGGATCCTCAAAAGTGAACACAACATTATCATTATCTCAAACCAACTCCGAGTTCCCTCGCACTTCCTCCAAGTTCATCATCAGGCCTATCTTGTGGTATTTGACCCAACTGATAATCTTAAAAAGCCAACATAGCATATCATTATCTGAAACCAACTCCGAGTTCCCTCGAACTTCCTTCAAGTTCATCGCCAGACCCATCTTGTGGTATTTGACCTAACTGCTAATTCTCAAAAGCCAACACAACATATCATTATCCTTAACCAACCCCGAGTTTGCTCGCACTTACTCCAAGTTCATCATCAGGCCTATCTTGTGGTATTTGACCCAACTGCTAATCCTCAAAGCCAACACAACATACAGTGGCGTGCACTTCATATAGGCAAATAGGCACTGCCTACCCTAGCAACAGCATCTACATATACTTTTTCATCTTCATTATAATAATTTGTCATGTTTTCTGAAAGAAATCCACATAAATATTTATATTAACGGAGCTCGCGGCGATTTAAATTTGCGCGCGCGCTAGCTGGCCTAGCGCGCGGCTGCCCAAGCCCCATCAGAGGTAAGGCAACGGCGATCAGAGCCTACAAAAACACACACACTCACACAGTGCGTTTGTGTAGACATGTCCGTGAACTATATACATATTCTTGCCCAGTGCACACGAAGATAGAAAATATACGCACACAATCAAAATAATAGGCTGCGCCTAGGCACCATACGTGCGAGAAGGACGGCCAATGTCGGTCTCTCTCTGACTTACCGAGCCTCGAGATGTAATACGACTAATTTTAAGAACTCTCATATGTTGCGATTTTTACTTGAAGTGAGAGGCATTACATTCTGTCAGGTTTATTTGTTTACAAACAGTCGGTTTTGATTTTTGCGATACAGGTTTGAGGTTAATCAATAGAAAATCTATCAAAACAAAACTCATTCATTGTTATATTGATACAATTCGGTTCTGAGTGATTTTTTTTACGTTTATTTTCATGTAAGTGTTGTGACTTGTGACTGTGCGTGACGGAATTATGCTATGAGAATAAATTGTTAATATCTAGTTAGTTGATGGTGACTGCTGTATGTCTAGCGTGTCTACGAAGTTGATTTTCGGCGGATTTAGCAAGTTAACAATAAAACGAAAGAAGTTAGTACAGGTACGTGTAATTATTTCAAAAGTCGATGTATTCTGTACTCGGAAATTGTACTTATAGCATTAATGAACATTGTATTTTAGCTATTTCACTCGTTAGGTATTGCACTTATATTTCGAATTCACCGATGATTAATGCTACGCATATTTAAAAACCTTTCACTCTTCTTTAGAAAACATGAGCGATTTGAAAAGCAATAAGACCTTAACAAAAGTCGGCGGTCGAGATATAAGACTTAGTTATTGTCGCAAGCTATACCTAGACTCTTTTACTTTACTAAAGTCTATCCACTTGTGAGTTTGCAATGCAATGGTCAATATTGTTTGTTGCTCAGATAAAAAAAATTGCCTACCCTAACTAAGAACCCTGTGCACGCCACTGACAACATATCATTATCCTTAACCAACTCCGAGTTCCCTCGCACTTACTCCAAGTTCATCATCAGGCCTATCTTGTGATATTTGACCCATGCTCACCAAGAGGATCCTAAAAAGCCAACAGAACATATCATTATCTCAGACTCAAACCAACTCCGAGTTACCTCGAACTTCCACCAAGTTCATCATCAGACCCATGTTGAGTATTTGACCCATGCTCACCAAGAGCAGCCTCAAAAGCCGACACAACATAATATATCATTATCTCAAACCAACTCCGAGTTCCCTCGCACTTACTCCAAGTTCATCATCAGGCCTATCTTGTGGTTTTTGACCTAACTGCTCATCCTACAAAGCCATCGTAGGATATCATTGTCTCAAACCTACTCCGAGTTCCCTCGAACTTCGTCCAATTTCATCATCAGGCCTATCGTATGACACGGAACCCAACTCATACCAAGATAATACTAAAAAGCCAACATAACATCTGTCGATGTCAAATCAACTCCGAGTGCCCTCGTATTGCCTTCGAGATCAATTATTGTCAGGCCCATCGGTGGAATCACATGGGCGATGAGCGTTCCTGACTCAAAAAACCTGCGTTAAAAAAACTGTCCACATTACGTACTTACGCAATAAACTGTAAAAATTTTGAATCAAACGACTTGTCTACTTACCACTAACTACGTAAAAAACTACAAACTACTGATTACTACTGAATAATCTAATCTAAAAAAGATTGGAAAATGTTACATAGCTAAAAATCAATCCTTATTTTCATCTCTATTCCGTAAACCCGGTTAAACTTACTTAAAACAAAGCACGTGGTCACGGTAATTAACGAAACCAACATTGTCCCACCTCTAATGGTACACGTGCTTCGTAAGAAAGGAATAGCACATTGAATTTTTGATTTGATGAATGGGGAGAAGTACTATAAAGTATAAATAAATATCTTGGGACATCTTACAAAAATCAACCTAGTCCCATGGTAAGCTCAATTAACTATGTCTCAATTAAGTATGACTTTTCTGCGGAATGTAGTTCCGTCTATTTTTAAATTAGAACTTCTTGTTGTCTTTGCATACCTATTCTCACAACACATGCACAGAGCATCAAAATCGAATCCACTGCAAAATAGTAAGCACTTGGTTTCGCTCGAATCCCGACGCACATTAAAGGATCAAACTTTTCTGTATAAGATTTTAAATAATTACATTGACTCGCCTTATTTAGTAAGCAAAATTTATTTTAAAACTCCCCGTTTGAACACACGACACAACAGGCTATTGTACATTCCCTTTACGCGAAAGAATTATAAATCTAATTCATTCATAAATAAAACGTGCAGGTGTAATAATACTCTTTTCTCCCATATTGATATGTTTAATGTTCCACTAGTTACATTTAAGCGCGAGGTATTTAAAACCTTGAATGGTGAAGTAACTCAGGAAGATTAATTATACTTACCCTTAATCTATATTGTACTTTTTAACCGACTTCAAAAAGGAGGAGGTTTACAATTCGTCGAAATCTTTTTTTTTTGTTTTATGTATGTTCCCCGATTACTCGAAGACGCGTGGACCGATTTGGAAAATTCTTTTTTTGTATGAAAGGGTATACCTTCTAGTTGGTCCCATTGTCACCGAATTCAGATCTGATGATGGGATCCTGGAGAAATCGAGGGAACTCTTCAAATGTTGTAAGCACACATGGCATTTTTAATTTATTTTCGAAGACTAATCAAGTATTTGCGTCTAGTCATGAACGTCTTAAGTTGGTGATCTGATGATGGAAGGTACAACTCCTTAGCAATTAGGAGTTGGGGGATAATTCTTTAAATATAACATATTTCTTGTATTTTGGAAGCTATTTGAGTATTTGCCTTTAGGTGGCCATCCTTTCATGTTGGTGAGCTGATGATGGAAGGTACAACTCCTTAGAGATTAGGAGTTGGGGGATAATTCTTTAAATATAACATATGTCATGTATTTTGGAAGCTATTTGAGTATTTAACCGACTTCAAAAAGGAGGAGGTTTACAATTCGTCGAAATCTTTTTTTTTTTTTATGTATGTTCCCCGATTACTCGAAGACGCGTGGACCGATTTGGAAAATTCTTTTTTTGTATGAAAGGGTATACCTTCTAGTTGGTCCCATTGTCACCGAATTCAGATCTGATGATGGGATCCTGGAGAAATTGAGGGAACTCTTCAAATGTTGTAAGCACACATGGCATTTTTAATTTATTTTCGAAGACTAATCAAGTATTTGCGTCTAGTCATGAACGTCTTAAGTTGGTGATCTGATGATGGAAGGTACAACTCCTTAGCAATTAGGAGTTGGGGGATAATTCTTTAAATATAACATATTTCGTGTATTTTGGAAGCTATTTGAGTATTTGCCTTTAGGTGGCCATCCTTTCATGTTGGTGAGCTGATGATGGAAGGTACAACTCCTTAGAGATTAGGAGGTGGGGGATAATTCTTTAAATATAACATATGTCATGTATTTTGGAAGCTATTTGAGTATTTGCCTTTAGGTGGTCATAGCCTCATGTTGGTGAGCTGATGATGGAAGGTACAACTCCTTAGAGATTAGGAGTTGGGGGATAATTCTTTAAATATAACATATGTCATGTATTTTGGAAGCTATTTAAGTATTTGCCTTTAGGTGGTCATAGCCTCATGTTGGTGAGCTGATGATGGAAGGTACAACTCCTTAGAGATTAGAAGTTGGGGGATAATTCTTTAAATATAACATATGTCATGTATTTTTGAAGCTATTTGAGTATTTGCCTTTAGGTGGTCATAGCCTCATGTTGGTGAGCTGATGATGAAAGGTATAACTCCTTAACGATTAGGAGTTGGAGGATAATTCTTTGTTTGGAGGATAATATAACAACTGTCATACATTTTCGAGATCTATTCAAGTGTTTGCTTAGTAGTTATGACATGTTGGTAAGCGGTTAGTGATTCTTTAAATAATATAGGCATGCTAAAGCCTGTTCCCTATAATCTTTGAAATTATTCATACCCTGCTGATGATACAATGTATATCTCCTTGATAATGGGAATGGAATGGGAATGTTTGTAGTATTCATATAAGTTAGCCAGTTCAGGGTCGCGTTTTATAAAGTTACAATTTACAATTTCGCTGTTTGCCTCTCTTTCTAGCCAATACGTGCGTGCGTTAGAGAGGCAAACAGCGAAATTGTAAATTGTAACTTTATAAAACGCGACCCAGATTTTCTGACCTACTACAGTGCAACACATTCTAATTATAAGTATTTAGAGCATACTAAATCATGATTTTATATAAATTACACAAGGTACTAAAAACCAAAAAATAAAATATTTTAAAATAAAAATTAAACCGCCTTCAAAAATTCGCCTGATCTAAAAAGTAAAAAATAATTTTAGTTCCTACTTCTTAGGATTTCCTACCCAAACCTTTAAACATTTTACCCTATTCATTGAAATAAAATATTATGGCTAGGTACCCTACAGACTTCTTAGAAGTCGGTGCCAAGCCAAATATGTTCACTTCGCGAGTATAAATATTTGATAGAGCTTTGTAATTTACTATCACTCCTGTTATGCTTTCAGCAAAATTACTGAGGCAGATCATACTGTTGATAAAAGCATAATCGGAGTAAAGGCAGTAAGTTACAAAGCTCTATCTAATATATAACTATGAACGTACCTATTTGGCTTGGCACCGACTTCTAAGAAGTCTGTAGGGTACCTAGCCATAATATTTTATTTCAATGAATAGGGTAAAATGTTTAAAGGTTTGGGTAGGAAATCCTAAGAAGTAGGAACTAAAATTATTTTTTACTTTTTAGATCAGGCGAATTTTTGAAGGCGGTTTAATTTTTATTTTAAAATATTTTATTAGTTTTACGCACATTGCCAACAAATGTCTGTTTTTCTTTTGTGTTAAGTTGATTTTGTTTGTTACTCCGCATTTTTTAATCATGTATGCGTGTTAAAATCTAGTGGCAACTTCATTGATTTATGTATTAATCAGCGTGATTATGTTTAAGAATAATTGTATCGTTTGTGCCCGAATAAACATTAAAACATTAAAACACATGGACATTTCAAAGAAGTGAAATGCACTTTTTCGACTTTTTTATTGCCAAAAACGAGCGCTATTTACGGGTCTGTTATTTAGTCGCATCGCAACTGAACAGGCACGACGAGCGCCGCGTCTATATCAGTGCAAGAAATAAAACGGCTGGTGACTGCGAGTCGCCTTATAATGAGCGTCTATAGGAGGTGGTCTGTGACCAGCAAGAAATGCTACCCTTCGTTTACGAGTAGGAGCATATTATTAATTAAAAATTTAAAACAATAACTAAGTAGTAGACCCTGAAGGTGCATTCCGACCAAACGAACATTCGCTATGCTAGCCCCCCACTCTACGAAATTCGATCGTTACACAAAACGTGATTGGTTGATTTCGTAGAGCGAGGGATAGAACAGCGAATGCTCTTTTGGTCTGCATGCACCTTAAAGGGTCAACGGATTGAAAATGGTGATGTGTTTTGATTGGCCAGTTTGAATAAAATTATTTTGAAAACTGTACAATCTATATAGGTACATAAATTAAATCTAACTAACCTAACCTATACATATCTAAGATTGGCCCTTGTGGCATTGTAGCGAAGATGCAGGCGGCATTTCCTCGTTGTATCGCAATATTTACGCGTTGTGCGAGCAAGTCGCCAGCTCTTCGGTCTTTAGTAACGGTGGAAATCATAAATATACATCTACAACATTTTTTTTAGTAGTTTATTTTTATATTTTTAAGTTGTTTCCACACCTTCCACCTTACGACTATAGATAGTCTATGAAGACCTTCGTGCTATCGATGGAAAAACTTGGCATCAATGGTGTGTCTATGATTTTTTTTTTGTGTAAGGCATGAATTTTGTAGAAAAAAATATTTTCTTTACTATAGCTTTTTTAGCAATACATACACTTTACCCATTGTAATTAAAAATACTCAATTGCAATATTCATCATTAATCTATGTAAAAGTAACAAAATAATATCCTATCTACATGCGACCATGTGCCGCTTACTCTATACACGCTCATACAAAAAGTCACGAATGTGATATATTATTGGCCGGTACTGTAGATTCCTTAAATATAGTGTGATCAACCCAAATCGGTCAGTATGGAGATTTTGGAAACCATAACAGATAGCGAAATCTTGTCTTAGGAACCATGAGATCGATTTTAGTAAAAAGAAAAACTGCATTCATACAATTACAAAAATACGTGTACTTGGTCCAGGAATCGAACCAGGACTGTTTGAAAAATAAACATTTGTTATTTTCATTTGGACATCGGTTGTGTAACTCTTATTAGTTTAGGGTAGTAAAATAAATAAATAAATATCTTGGGACATCTTACACAAATCGACCTAGTCCCACGGTAAGCTCAATTAAGGCTTGTGATGTGGGTACCAGGCGACGATATATATAATAGATACATACATATAGATACTTAAATACATAGACAGCCATGACCAAGGAACAAATATTTGTGATAAATAAATACACAAATAATGCCCTCGCCGGGATTAGAACCCAGAACCTCCAGCTTCGTAGGCAGGGTCACTACCAACTAGGCTACGGAGGCCGGAGGAGGAGTAAATGTTACTAAGA